>JBCJKH010045590.1:3307-16648 GCA_039877255.1 Loriculus beryllinus | reverse complement strand
ATGTCTTCACAGTCTGCAGTCATTTCAAATAGGGTAATGAGAAATACGAAGAGAGGAAACAATTCATTACAGAATGCTAACACCAAAAATACAGGTTCTGATGCACTTGGGGCCTCTCCGAAAGCAAGCTGGGGAGAAAGACAACTTATTGCATACCTCTGAAATTATAATTGGCCTGTAAGTGCACCAGCATAGTCGATGTGATGACCAACTGCCTATGTGCATGAGGTCATTCTGATGACAAAATGAATGTATTTGTAAGAACAAATCCCTCCAACATCACGAAGATGTGACGGTGCACCCTGTAAGTCACTGATGTGACAACAGCCAAAGCAGGCTGAGTCCCCTGAAGCACAACATGAATTGAACAGTTCAGAGATCCCATCTGCCAACCACGTTTATCACTGAAGTTGGTGAAGAGCACAGACACTCATTGCCTCTCCATTATTTGTTAATAACTGACTTGAAGACCACCAAGACTCACATAAAGCTCAGGCTGGGTTCTGGATAAAAAACTGAGTACCTGTGAAATCTTAAAGGAGCTAAAATCAGGCCCTTTTGCTCCTGATTTACTACACACAGCAATATAACAAACCTTATTCTCCACTTCTCTGAGCCTTTGTGAACACAGGGACATCCAAACCTCAGCATGGGAATGGCACATCCCTTCCACTCTCGGGTCACACAAGTAGCTAGAAGCTGATGAACAGCTTCTAAAGCCTGCTGCATGTACAAATCAGTTTATGGAAACAAGAGGAGGATCATCCAAGGCTATGGTGGGTACCCCGAACATTGTCCCAAGGCAACTTGAGCACTTCTGAGAACTAAAACATAGCCCAAAACATACAGTAGTGACCAGCACCACTCAAACCTTCCCATACAGCACTGACTTTTCCCTATTTTGTTTTCACTGGAAGTCATCAATCCCCTTTGAGCATGACAGCAGATCATTGCCAACCTAGTGAGACTGAGCTGCTTTTAAAATGGGAACTGCAACGGAAGAACAGCACAGCATTAAGGCTTATCTGAGGAAATGATTACATTCTATTAAATGCCATAGCTTCTTCTCTCATTGAAGAAATTGATAAACTAATTAACACAATCACCATTATCCACGGGTTTATAGAACTGCAACCTAGATATCACTATATGAAGTTAAATAACTGATGTACAGAATCAAACTCCACCACACTTGTTTCTTTCAGTATGTAACCGCCTAAGGAAAGAAGAGTGGACTGATAAATCAGTTAAAAGTTCAAGGGACTTGTGTTTTTGATTTAGTATTCCATTTCTTGGTTAAACTTCATTGGCTACCTTATTTGTATCAGCCTGTTATCTCCTTGAGAAGCAGGAGGTACCTTTTCAGTCAGATTTACTGTTAGAATAACATCACCCTTACTTTTTCTTTGCATCCTTCCTTCTGACACCAGCGTGGTCCAAACCTCTCTCCCTGCTGCAGCTGCTGAGTAGTAGCACAAAAAAGGTGTATAACTGCTTAGCACATGCTCTCCCCATACATTAAGAAACGGGAAGGAGACCTGGATTCTCCCATAGGACAAACCTGCTTTGCTCTTTTCAACCTGTGTTACAAGGAGAGGAGTGCAATGGTTTCTCTTCTGCAGCTCATAACAGCAGCACAGTAAATAAGCTTAGAAGCATGATGGTCAGAAATTGCAATGTCTGAGTAGAAACAGCCAGGCAAAAATCAGATCCAAGTCCTCACTCCTACAAATGCATGGATTCAAATACATCCCCTCTGCATACCTTTCTGCAAATGTTTAACTAAATGAGTTTCTTTCACTCCTAACTCTTTACCAGGAGTTAGGGTTTTTATAGGCTCTGGGAGCAAGGGAGAAGAAAAGCACAGGCACAGTTTAGGAACCAAAGGATGGTGAGGCTGCAAGCACTTGGCTTGGCACCCGCAGTGGTGGAGACGCTGGGAAACAAGCTCCATTAAGGCCATGCACTAATGACACCTTAAACTGGAAGCAGCAGAATGGCCCCTAAGAGGCAATGTCCAAACTGGTGACAAAATGGGGGAGACAGCACACAGCTCTGCCCCAGGACAAGCGCAGCCCCATGCCACTTACTGGTACTGATAGGATCGGGCAGCATGCCACCCAAGTGCTGTGCACAGCCAAGATGTCTTATGTGACCTCCTTGTTCCGGAAATGTTGCTCCAGGTAAATCTGACAGAGGAAAGAGCTGTAGTTTGTGTAAGGGGAGGATTCCACCAAGTCAGTCCCCTTTCCAGAAGCACAGAGAATAGAAGAGAGCAGCCCTCTCCTGTTAGCAGCCCAATGCCATAAAATTTTTACACACACTTAAGATCATCTTCCTGCATAAAAGTGTTTATGATGCACGAGGGAAGCTTTGCAAAGTGCCTCTGGAGAACTTGGTCCTTGACTGCTTTCTGAACCTGCAGGGCTAGGCATTAAAAATGGCCATGGCCACCCCAGAAGGACCGCCATGAACTGAAGCATCGAAAACTCCCTAAACACATCAGCTCCAATGCTCTAGGATCTGGTATGAATGTTCCCCTAAATAAACTTCCTAAATCTAATCCCAATGCCTTTCCATCAACTTCTAGCATGACTGCAACAGAGTGCTAGCACCACACAGGCTACTCCTAACCTCATGCATCCCCCTCCCATGAACAACGATGCAAAATCCATCCACTGGAGAGGGTAGGACCATGGAGCAATCAATTGAAGACACCCCAACACGGGTTTCCCATGGGTACATGCTCATCTCACACTCTGAAATCAGGTTCCCCCTCCACGCTAGGCTGTGGCACAGCGCTACTACATGATAAAGCAGTAACAGAGCCACTTATTGCTCTAATTTATTACGGCTGCACTAGCTCATTCAAAACATAATCTAGACCCAAGTTAGGAGCCAGGTTGCTAAATACACTTTAATCATAATTTTCTTCAAAGAACGAAAGGCAGGGAGACAGCAGCCATTTTGCCTTCATCTGTCTTCTGTAGTTGCCAAAGCCCTCTCAGATGCTCACCCATTTATCACTTCGATAGCAATCGTTAGGTCTTTTCATCCCAACTCCTACAGACTGATGATGGTTGTTAGACTTTTATTTACTTCTCTTCTCTAACTACAGGCAGAGTTAGAGCTGTAATAACTTCTGGCCTTTTATTAAATTCCTCATTCAAAGGAGGAGCACTTGAATATCATACACAATCCTATGCAGGCTGTATGGAGACATGCTCCTGGGTAATGGACAAACAAGGAGATTCTAAAGCAAAAGGTAAGCAGTCAACTACTGAGAAAGTCCACACTGTTTACAAAATCTGGATTTCACTCTACCGGCATTTCACCAATCTTGGCAAATAAACACCTCCAAACAAGTCATCCTGGGTTAGTTGTAGTTGTTTGCTCAAACTTATGAAGCAATTAAACTCCAAAGAGTATAGGAAATGTGGAATCTGAACCACTAACTACTTGGGCTATCCCGAACTCAATGGCATTGATGTATTCACCTTTTTACCCCAGACTTCATGGGACCAGCACCGGTTCCAGGTAGAAGAGAGGTGGGACACGGCTGGAGGAGCCACCAGCAGTATTCCCACAGCAGTGTCTGCTGGGGCAGCCTGAAAACTCAACTGTTCGGGAAAGAATACAAATAAGGAAACCCGAGAAGTGGTTTTCTTCCAGAAAACTTTGATTTCAACCAACCCAAATATTCTGGGGAAGTTACCCATGTGAAAAAGCTTGACCCACTCAAGAAATAACTGAGGTATCATCACAAGCCACTAAAGGGAACGAACAAGGCAACCAGCGTTGTTTAAATACACATTTGTGGACCTTCATATATTCAAGGCCATGAAAACACTTGAGCTGAATGCTCATCACCTTTAGCATCCAACCCACCACCTCTCAGCTCAGTTTCCCACATTAACCCAATAGCAAATGGTCCTTTCAAGGCCAGGCTGGATGGGGCTTGCAGCACCCTGCTCTAGTGGAAGGTGTCCCTGCCTGTGGCAGGGGTTGGAACTGGATAAGCTTTAAGGTCCCTTCCAACCCAAACCAGTCTGGGATTTGGGAGTACACCAGGGAACCCTGTACCTCATTTCCCACAGCTCTTCATCTACATCATCAGATCTCCCATCCCACCACATGAGGCTCAGTCCTATGGTGCAGAGACTCAGACAGCAGTTTGAGCGCTTACTGGGAACAGCAGATCCCTGCAAAGAGTCCACTTCTGGGGTATGACAATGGGAAGCAGATTAGGACAAATTACACAAAACCCTCAGCCAAAAAAGCATCTCATCTGTCAAAAATAAGAATAAAGAAATGAAATTGCTCTCTAGGCTGAGAACTGCTGACTTACATCTGTTCAGCTAATGCCCAATTACTATTACATAAAGTTCTACACGGCAAAAAAAGGGAGTCTAAGACAAAAGTTAATGAAAACTAAGTATACTACAAGAAAGTTACCTAAGCATAAAGTCAGATAACACACTGGGTTTCAAATCCAGGGACACCAACATGGGAAAAGCTGGCATTCATACAGGAACGAGTTCTCAGACATAGAGGTAATGGAGAGAGGGAAAAACTTCCAGAAGCCCAGTCTCATGACTGACCCCCCCCCCAAGCATACATTTTAATACAACATGGAGCTTTCCACACTGTATTTGAAACCAGTTCTCTGTGCAACATTTAGAACTGAAACTTCTTTCCTCTCCCAAACATTTCCTGGCAAAGAGGTTCACAGTGAGGGGGGGTTCAAAGAAAAACAAGCTGCAGCTTCCTCCCTTGCAGCTCCAAATTGCTGAGGGTTAGAGATGCATGGCAGGAGACAGGGTTCAATCTCTCTGCAGCTCCCCGTCCCGCATCAATGAAACGGGTAGCAAATGGTGACATTGCCTGCAATTCACTACTTTTTTTGCTTTGATTTTTCCCCCTCTATTATAAGCTTAATAAAAGCTCTGCTGTGCTTCAGTGCAGACAGATTTCATTGCTACTCTCTTCACCAACTTCAGCCATAAAGCCACGCTAATTACTCTGAAAGGCTAATGGGAGGAAAAAAGAAGGAGATACACACAAGCAAACACATATTCCTAGTGAGCCGTCACGGGTAAAAGAGGGCTACAGCCCCCCGGCTTGGCCAGCCCTATTGACAGAACAAAGGGGCTTCTGGCCTGGCAGCAGAGAGCAAAGACTGTGGATGCAGAGAGCAGAACAGGGAGGAAAAAAGGAAGAAAGAAAAGGAAGTAACACTCATTCTTGTGTTGTGAGGTCCTTACTATGCAAAGCTTTCACGCTGCAAAGAAAAGTGCTGTTGAGAGAAGGTGGAGGGGACCAAAACGCTGGGAGGCAAAGGAACAAACACACTGCTGTGCCCTTTGCAAGGGGCCCAGGACCCTTCAGCAGCACTGGCACCAAACACAGATATCAACTGGGAAGTCGGATGATGGGATAGGCACCTGTTCTAGAATGAATAATGTTTTCTTGACAGATTTGCTCTCTTATGCTTGTGCACACCACCTCCAAGCACAGCACAAACACATACTGCAAGCCACCACAAGATGGATCATCTATTCACCTGTCCTGCATGCACATGCACTGTTCAGAGTAGCCACCAGAATTACATCTACTTTTCCATAAGGAAAGGAGGAGAAAAATGGAATTCTCAACAAATACACTTCAATGTAATGGGTAGAAATGCTGGCGCAGCACTAAGTCATCAGGACAGCCCCACTGAGCATCCTGCAGGCTTGCAACAAGAGGATTTACCTCCTCACTGGCTCACAGAGAGAAACCTGCCTCTTGCCATAGTCATGTTCAATTGCATACTCCAAACACTGCAATTTTCCACAGACATTGATAACCGCAGGCTCTCTGCTTGCATGGAATAAATGACAAATCTAAAACTCTCTCTTCTCACCATTGATCCTTCTTTTCCAAAGAAAAGGCCTTCAAACTTGCGTTTATAGCCCACCAATAGAGATGAAAACATTTCATGTGCTGGGATGCTTTGCTCACTGAAGTCTTCCCCTGAAGCAATGAGCATAGGAACGCGACTTGTAGGTAATCAAATGCTCTAACCCATTCATAAAACCTGCCATTTTAGAGGTTTTCCACATTTTTGTTGGATAAAACACTGGGAAACACAAGGCACAGACAGCATCATGCATCTTCTGCCTGAGTCCAGCTCTCAGTGAAACAAGAGCATTTTAACCAAATAAGGACCACCTCAGATCACCTTTCATAACAATTACTACTTGAGTTAGGATGATTTTCATCCACAAATCTCGGAACATGAGGAAACCTCATTTTCCTATCACTTCCCTGTTTGGCAGAAAACAAGAGGGAAAAGTGCATGAGATATTCCTTTTGGAGAGGGGGAATCCTTTGCCAACAGCCAAGACATGGGACAGAAGTGCAACCCAGCTCCCCCATCTTGCAACACGTTGACTGGAGCCTCACCAGTCAAAGTGTGATCTGAAGGTGAGAGAAACCACTCGCCTTTGGATGACTTTGGAAGTGCATTTGGGAAGTACTCCATGAAATGTGCAGTATTTATCTGCCTGTTCTTAAACCTTGTTATCTTGATAAGTGACAAGCAGCCATTTTCTGGCTCTCCGTATTAATTATACTTCTAAAACATCTAAACTGTAGTCATAGGAGGAAAAAGAAGAGAGGGTGTCCCTGTTACAGTAGCCACACACTGACAACCTAACAGGCATGAGCTAATTATTTTGTGTCTTTCCCAGCAAGTTCTATTCAATTAGCTGCACCGCTGGGCTCAAAAGGTGATTAATTGAGGCCTATTCTGGTTTATGGAATTACAGTCCCCAATGATGTATGCAAAGACATGGGGAAATCTTAGATTTAAGCCAAGCTGCCTTGGCTAAATATTGAAAGAACAACAGTAGAGAGGTGGGAGAAGGTGAAAGGCATTTGGCGTTCACATCTTGTCTGCAGCGCAACCGTTTCCCACTCCACAGTAAGATGACCAATGCAGTGCTATAGCACACACAAATAGTTGTCTATCAGCACTCAAAACCTAATGCAAGAGAGCACCAAAACAGCTCCTCAATGATGCACTGTCCTGGGATGGTCACTCACCAGCACACCCAAAAGCTGGTTCTTTCAACCATGTTTTACAATTACTTCCCCTTCCCAGACTAATGACTTCTTATCCTGCCCTTAAAATGCTTTTTTCATGATTTTGTTACATTCTTAAGCAATTTCTTAATCTTGTTCCTTTGCTCATCCATCATGATGGGGGGAAAACGTACACATCAGGGTGATTTCCAACCAGTAAATCACTTAGGATGCTCAGGGCACTGCTTCATCCTGGGCTGAGGATTAGAAGAGCAATAAGGAGAAACATAAGATAAACTTAAGAGTGATGATCCCTATCTTTTCACTGACACCTTGCAGGAGGCATGCTCTGCCTGCTCACCCAGCATCAGACCCAGCCAGATGCGTACCAATACCTGCTTCCAGCATCACCTTGATTTCTCTAACTCTTTATTGCATTAGGACAGATTTCCAAGGACTGAGGAACCAGGACACATTCAAGGGCTCCTCGGTTTTAAATACCACTGAAAACCCATGCACTCTGGAAGGGGACGTCTACATTTTCAACTTGCCATACATTTATCCATAGAAGCTCATAGCTGTGGGGTGGCACTGAGATCATGCCACACCATGCACACATGGTCAAAAAATGATGCCCTAAATCCATACTAGCAGAGGTGAATGTTACTTTCATCTTCATTTTTCCCCTCAAGAATGCTTGACATGTGCACAGGTATGCAAAGGACCAACTGTATTTCAGATAGCCTCTGGTTCAGAATACATAACTACTACTATAAAGTGCAGGTGTATTGCTCTAACAAATTATCTAAAGCCCAAACAGTTCTTAACAAACGTAACAGTCTGGACTCAATGGCAGATGCATTTTTAATTTACCCGTTTCTGTTAAAGCAGATGCAACGTTAAAAGAAACAGAATTAAACAGATGAGAGTAATAAGAGGTAAAAAGGTGCCACTTAATGTACCAGTAATTAAAATGATCTTTCCATTATTGTTATTTTACCAGTATTGTTCTCTGCCTTTGGAGTTTCTGCCTTCAGTAGCTTAATATCTGTTTCCTTCTACTTTCTTTGTTCCAGTATAAGAAATTCAGCATCATGTAATCAGAGGAGACAATAGCTTGGAAAATACATCTGCAAAAAGGATACTTCTAGACAATGTGACTGCTACCTGAGCCCACTTCTTTCCCCCTGGAAGGTTTATGCTCAAATAAAACAGAATAAACCAAACTAATTTTTATTAAAGTATTTTTTAATCGTGAGGTAATGAATAAAACCCACCAAGATAACAGACATGTTGGGAGTCTTATCATGGCAAATCACACTACAGCCAAAATAGCCCTTCTAATGATGCCAGCCCTCATCTTTCTTTACATCAGGGTTCACTTTGATTAGCGAATTAGCTCTGCACTGGAGCTTTCCAGATTAAACTGGCCCACTATTGAGATATGAGGGGCAGCAGAAAAGCCCTGTGCTCAGTACCCAGCAACAGCAGCGGAGCAAGCAGTTTCAGCTGTCAGTACATGCAGCACACCCATGCTGCACAGAAAAGGAACATTTACTGCCAAGGACCTGTAAGGAAATATGGGTGCAGTTAAGTGTGCAAATATTTTGCTGTTGACAAAGGAAATCATAGGGCATTTTAAAATCATTTTTCCTTTTGGTAAGAAGAGGCTCCATTTCTCTCTGCAAAGGAATCAAATGGCAACACCACGAGCCTCACCATCACCCTTGCATCTGACACTTCAAATCCATAAGCGTACAGAAATGCAGGTATATATCCCAAAATACCTTCCCCCTTTCCAGACATGAAGTACCACTTTTAAATATTTCCACTTTACTTGCTTTGAATTGCCCGAGATCAAATGAGTCAATTAAGTGCTGTGTCTTTTTTGTTCAGAGGCGAGATGAAGGTAATTTGCTGCTCAGTGCATCTGTTTCCTCATCAGCACAGTAAGGACCAGGCTAATTAGGGGAGAAAAACAATATGGTCATATGGATAGGCCAGATTGCCTGTCACTCAGTTATTCAGCAGGCAGGTTGTGCTATGAGGACAGCAAACAGATGAGGAGCCTTCATCTCCTTTTTCACTGTGCCTCACATAAAGAAAAAGAAAGGACTTCAAGCACTCAGATGGTTACCTGGGTATTTTTAGCATTAATCCCAAAGGTTCTTCCCCAAGTCCTGCTTCATGCTGCAGAAAGCACCAGTGAGCTGCAGCACTGGCACGTGGAATTTATTACCCATTAAATGTGTGATGCTAACCAAGGCATTGCATTCCCTCTTCTGCTGACCTTAAATCCACGTTGAAGGCATCACTCTGCTCTCTGGCCATGCAAGCAACTGCCTGCACTCCCTGCTCCGAGACCACCCCCCCCCCCCCGCAGCCAAGAGGAAGGCACCCATCTGGAGAATGGCTGTTTTTTACTGCAACCAAATCTTGACAATCTCTGCCTCCTTAATGCCTCCCACACCAAGAGTTTGATTTTCAGCACATCTTCTGAAAAAGACAGAAACTTGCAAAAAGGCCGTGCATGACCAAGGTCCATCTAAAGCCGTTGCTGAGACTCCTTTCCCTCTCCAGCACTGAGGATTTCCAATTATTTCTGATCATTTCTAGTTTCAATAGATTCAATTAGGCATATGAATTCATTCTCAAACACCTTTGAACCTGCAGCACTGCAGAATCACGGACCCCGACTCAACAATCACGTGGGTGAGTGCCCAGATTCAGCTTTAAATCCCTAAATCTGATGCCAAAAATTATTTCCTTGATAAACTGCAAACATACAAGCGCATGAGAAAAACAACTTCCAGAAGACGAGCTGGGGATAAGTAATTCCCAGTCACTCACACGCAATCCCACTGCGGCATTTCTGTTTATTAGGAGAAGATAAGGAATATCAGAGGAAGTTCATTTATTCACTGGCCTGTAAAATCAAGCAGCAGTAGACATTACATTTAGTACATCTAAGCTTTATTTGCTATGACAAAATGAAATGGTATAAGCTACAGAAGACAAGTTAACTCATATCGAGCATATCATGAAGGCAATCAACCTAAACAAGGGCTTTCACGTCTCCCTGTCAGCCACCACAAGACACACACTGAGTGCTAGATACTGCAAAAACAGCTCCAGTTTCTTCATATTTAAAGAGAGCATTCCCAGCAGATCTCAGCTTTTACATTGATCAGAAACACACCAATAAAGTCACAAACATACTCAAGCAGGGAGTAGTTTCATCGGGCTTGTTAAAAACCAACCCAAACCCCATGAAAGCCAGAACAGACTGGCTTTCAATGGCGAGCACCTCCTTTATGCACCAAGGAGGACAGGTTCACTCACAAGCCATTTAAAAATCCACCACTGAGCATCTTAATATGCCTTGGCCCAAAATTAGACAACTTCCATCCCAAATTTTGGCACACTTCCACACTGGTCTTGATCCAATGGCTTTGCTTAAACTGAAGCAGCTCTTTGCTCCCATTTGGCCTTGCTTAAACTGAAGCAGCTCTTTGCTCCCATTTGGCCTTGCTTAAACTGAAGCAGCTCTTTGCTCCCATTCGGCCTTGCTTAAACTGAAGCAGCTCTTTGCTCCCATTCCCAAAGTTTGGGGTGGGTCACCATTTAACCCAAATCCATAAATAAGCAAGCATCCAAAAACATGGATCAGACTCCCTCTGAACTTGTATTTACCCTTGCACCCTCAAAGAAACTGCATCTCCTCCTTACCAACTCTTTACACCATTATTTACTCAAGACACACAACACATCCAACCCGTCAAACAAGTGAATATTATCTGATGATGCACATCAAGACATAGGAGCCTGTATTTGAGAGCAGCTATGGTTACAGCAGCATAGATGAGAATAACTGATGTCACACAATATGCCGTGTATTCAGTAGGAGTGCATAAACTCCTTTAAACACAGCTTTGTTGCCCCAGTATCCCAACAAAATTAAGGGCAGAAACTACAATTCAGGTCTTCCCACTTCTTAAAGCCAGTTAAATTGTTCCTTCTAACAGTGTGTAAATATTAAAACTTGTCCAAATGGCATAATCAAATTTAGCAAACTATGCAGAAAACATTAGTGGCTGGAATAGCAAGCCAGGCTATTTGCTCCATTAAGCAAATCCAGGCAATAAACCACGTCCTCTCCAAGGAGAAACACTGGATGGGGCTGGCCGTGAGACAGACAAAGGGCAGCACGGGGCAATGAGGTGGTTTGGCTCGTGAGCAGCAACCCATGCTCTGCTCAGGTGCCCTGCTAAAGCTTTGCAAAAGCAACACAGAACAAGGTGCAGGAGATCTGTTTTGTGTAGTATGCAAGCTATACTGACAACTACATGCTGGCAACTTTATGGCCACTGTAAACAAGGAGGCTTTAACAGCAATAAGCTAAGCTGCAACAGGTCTCTGAGGGCTCTGCAAAACCCCTTTAAAAGTGTCTTAAACGATCAGAGCAAGGGGGAGCGTTGGGAAACGGCACATAAAGCACAATGCATGCGAAACGCCGGCTTGCAGGGTGCTGTGGATGCCAAAGTTTGCATGGGTTTGAAAAAGCAAACAAATTCTCAGCTGAAAAGCCTCCATTGAGTGCAATTCAGTGCAGGTCTCCACCTCCCGCTCGGGGTCTGAGCCAGAAATCAGTGCGAGCCCAGTAAAGTCTTCTGGGGAGAGTTTTATATGCGGGTCTTGCTCTTATAGCCTCAAAAAGACAAGAGGTGTCCACTCAGAGCCAGGTTACTGGATGAGGAGGACTGCGGCTTGACCCAGCCAAGACGTATGCTCCCATCTGGGCCATTATACCTTGCATTATGCCTACATTCCATGCAGGTTGATCCCACCCCATCGCTCAACACTTCCTCATTAAGCACCAACAAAAGCTGACCCACTGTGCAGGAGCACACTTATTTCCCAGCAATAAGTGTGGAAGAGAGGTTAAACAGAGGGCTAGCACTTCAGCTCTGTCACTGTAACTGTAACAGACTGCAAGCACCTAGACAGAGCGGAGCTAGCCTCTGCAGTAAGCATAAAGAAACACTCAGCTCCAACCTGGCAAACCATTGCATCCGAAAAGCCAGGGATGGACACGCCACTTGATTCTGGCAAAAGAAACTGAGAGGGCTAAAAGACTGAGTGCAAACCTCGGCAATATTAGCAATGATGTGCATTAATCAAAACCCCGAGCCACAAATAGCAACCAACCAAAGGCAGCGCTTGAGTTTTTAAGAGACGCCTTAAGTCTGGCCAACACTGCAAGCATTTAAATGCTGGCAGCTTCAGAAGTAAGTGCCAGCATGAATTTAGATACTTGGACACATTCAAAGTCTTCCAGTTGCTGTTTCACTAGCAAATAATGAAAGCACACACAAATCATTATGAATAAAGTTTGGGGAGCTCAGTGGAAGATAACACTGATGGATTCGAGATCTGTGCTGCTGTAATAGAGCTGCTAATAATTGTGATTGATTGATTCAGGTTTTTTTCCTTAAAAAAGAAATCATAAAAGCTGGATTTCTGCAAGGAATGCGTGCTCAGGAATTTCAGCCGAGTTGAACACTGTATGTTGCTGACATTGTCACTATGCTTTAAGTCAATTAGGGAGATTGGAGCCAGATGGCTGAAAACGACTAAAATTACACAGTACATTCTGTTTATTAGTTAGGATTATTATTCAGGCCATAATTGCTTTTAACAGATTATTTATCATTATTAAGATTACATTGATGTACAAGAAAAGTACCCAAGTTATGAAAAACATGATTTTTCAATTGCATCTCTCCCCACTCTGTTCAAAACTTCTCTTAAATGCCTGAACTAATGAATTTAAACTAAAAAAAGACAGACAGGAACCCATCCTACTAACCAGATACACTGACTTTGGAACGTGACCACAGACAGCAGAAAGATGCTAAAAATGCAGAACTTCCTGAGCCTCTCATAGGAATGGGAGGATGCTCAACTCCTCCAAGGCTGCCTGAACCTCACTACGAACACAACTAAATCACCTTTGGAAAGGCCTACCTCTAAAAGCATCATTCCTCCTGAGTTCCAACCAAATGAGCAACTACAGGAAAGGCAAGTTTCACAAGGACTAACAACAGGAATATCAACTTGGAGAGGCAATCTGGACCCAATTTAAAGCAGTGACAAGTACTCCACTCCACAAAGGAATCGACCCAAGGGAGTAATCAATTTTGTACATGACAAACACCAGCCTATCATCCCCCTCCTTCAGCAGCTGAGATGGCTCATATCAGAGAGATGGCA
>JBCJKH010045584.1:0-11550 GCA_039877255.1 Loriculus beryllinus | reverse complement strand
GATCTTAATAATTCAAGATAAGGGGTTCATTGTGGTCCATGTCAGCTTGCAGTGGCAAGTTCCAAGGAGAAGGAAGGCAACCCCAGCTCTGTGTTTCTAACAGGATGGATCCTCTCAGCATCATATGCTGTAATACCAAAATCCCCTAATTCTGCCCATCCACGCCAAGGTCTGTCTTCCTATCCACTTGCTATGGCTCATGGGTATCATGAGGGAATAAGAAGGAACTCGTGGAGCACAGGAGAAGGAAATTGCTCTTGTGGTTTTAGCATCCCATTGGTAATGCTATAAGGGGGATCTCTTTAGTCACTGACAGAGACAGGAAGAAGGGAAAGTTACCTGTTGAGTTTTCTTTCTTCTCTCTGTACACCTGGCAGGTGAATGCATAGCGCAGGGCAATGGAGGCAAAGAACATCTCAATGCAGATGATGAAGTTCTGGTAGCCAGCAGCCACTGTCCCAGCTCCCACCTCCTTCCCATCAATGATCTGAACTTCAGGGATCACCCCACATTTCTCCAGGATTGCCAGCAGTGTCCCTGTGCAGGGGAAGAGGGATCAGCTCTGGTGCTGTATCCCTGGCTCAGGTGTGGTTATGGTGTGAGAAGCACTGGGCATCTGTGGTGGTACCCACCTTGCCAAAAGGAGAGGAAGATGACTGCCTTGATGGTGATGAACTTGAGGACTGGCTCAAACGGGCGCAGCAGGTCCATGGTGGCAAAATAGAAGAGGAAAAGGGCGTAAAGTGCCAGGCTGACAGAGAAGTTGTAGATGATGGTGATGTAGAGGTAGCCGCTTTGGACGCTGTGGGAAAAGAGAGATGATGCTCTGGGGTGCAAGAAGCAAAGTGAACGCAACTGGAGGCAAAGAAGGATGAATGTGGAGGGGAGAAGTGTGTAGCTTTGCTGCAGGGGAGAGCACAGCCCGGGAGGGGAAGGAGAGGCCAGGAGAAAGGGGGAGAGCACGGGACCACTCTCAGCTTTTCCTTTGTGGTGATGAAGCAGGGACCCCTCCTGCCCCCTTCACCCTCCCAGCCCAACCCAGCATCCTCACTTGAAGTCCCCATCGTGGTACTTCCCGAAGGCCTGCAGGATGATGGTGACGATCGCCATGAGGGGTTTCACGATGCAGAACTGCAGCGTGGCCTGCATGGGGAGAGACACAATGTGGCCTGGGCAGCAGGGACATCCCACTGCCCTCCCTGCTGCTCCTGTTACCCCCAGCACATCCACACAACCCGAGCCCTCTGCTCCCAGGACGGAGACACACATGGAGAGAGCAGTTCCCATCACAGCAGTGATCGGTGCTGTGGGGTGAGACGTGAACCTGCATATGTGAAGGAGCAGGGCTCCCAAAAGGCAGTGTGGCTGCTCTGAGATAGGAGAGCAGCTGACGTGAGGACAGAGAGCCCAGGATTCAGCCTGCAGCGCAGACTTCTAGAGGGTTAGAGCAGCTCAGGCTCACCTGGGACTGGACAGAGATGGCAATCTCAGCTCTGCAGTGGGAGGAGACCCTGACTCAGCAGTGAGTCAGCAGCAAGGACAGAGAGCCTTGCTGCTGGCTGGGTGCCTGTGAGCAGGGTGAGCTGCCTCTCGGAGGAGAAAACCCAAACCAAGCATCTTGGTGTGACAAAGCAGAGCCCTCAGCAGGGCAGTGGGGAAGGGACCCAGAGAGCCCTCATCAGAGGGGAGCAGAGCCAATACATCGGGTACCCACCTGCTTGCAGAAGCGCAGGAACCCGATGGAGTAGGACATACCCTGAAGGCAGCAGGTCCCATAGACGCAGCTGGATCTGGAAAGAGAAGCCGAGGAGATGCTGTTGGGGCTGCTGGATGAGGATAGTGAGTGCAGGGCCAAGGAGCTCGTGTGTTGCTGGGACTTACGCAATGGGCTTCCCACGGATCTCAGCCATGATGGTGCTCTCACCTCCAAGGTACTCGAAGCACAGGCTCAGGAAGCTGTAGATCACAAAGGCTGTCAAGGGAAGGGTGGACAGGGTCAGCAGGGCTGATGGAGATCCGGGAGGGGCTTGGTACATGTCACATTCCTTCCTGCTCAGGTGTTTTGTCATCCACCCCAGCATCTCCTCAGCCTTTGGCAGATGGAGCCCAGCAAGAGGAGCAAGCAGAGTCAGACACACAGCACCATGTGCGCAGGGTTTGTTGCAGATGAAGCAGCTCCTCTCTGCATACACAGTCTGTATGTGTATGGGGCAGCAGTTGTATGTCCCAGCAGTGTTCATGGAGCCAGGCACCATGCACACCCAGACAAACCCAGGCAGGAGTGCAGTGGCCAGGAACCATCTGCATGGAAAGACCTCAGAATTGCTAAGGAAGAGCACAGGCAGACAGCAAGGAGCATGTCCTGAACAGCTTTATTGGACATCCCCATTGCTTATTCTTCATATACTCCAAACCTGAATGCACATGCTTACGCTCTTCACTCCTCACGGGGTGGACAAGGTGGAAGTGCACCCTCAACCCTGAGAAGCTTCCCATGAACCTCAGATCACCCCAACTCCCCAGTTTCTTAGGTATGTCAACCTCCTGCTTTAGAGAAGCTGCATTTCTACCTCAAAGGCAGCCAGAAAACCTCTTTTCCCAGGAACATGATGCTGGCGTCCCTCTGAGGCTGTTGGAAAGGCTCATGTCTGCTTATGGGGCATCTGCTTCCTGCTGCTGATGGAGAAGGAAGGGGAAAACCACTGCTTGGAGGAAGGGAAGTGAAAGAGGTGGAGATTTGCCTCCTTATGCAATCCAGAGCCCTGCTTTGCCGTCAGCATCCCTGCCAAGGAGAGGCTGCACTCACCTTCATAGCAGTCGCGCACCGAGTCGAAGTAGACATAGTACTGGTGGCTGCCGAGGAGGAGGAGGCTGAGCCAGGAGTCGAAGGCATAGACGGGCACGATGAAGAGGATGCGGATGATGTAGCGCTGCTCCTTGGGGATGGTGTAGTTCCTCAGGTGTATGTAGATCTGCAAAGGGGCCAGTGTGCGGAGCTGTAGCTACCCCTGGTCAGGAGAGGAACCAGAGGTACCCCCCAGCCCGCAGGCCTGCGGGATACTCATCCCATGTCAGCCCTCGGTTGTGGTGAATAGACACATGAGACAGGCTCCATCCCAGTCCCTGGGGCACTCCCTTCCATGCAAACACATGGAAATCGGGTCCCTTCACTGGCTCTATGCAAGGAGCATGCCTTCCTCTGTGCCAGCCCCATCCCAGTGCTCAGAGACACCAGCTTGCCTTCAGTAGCACACAAACCCGTGCCCATGGGCAGTTGGTGGTGTGCATCCCAAAGGCACAGACCTGGGGTACCAGATGAGGAACCCCAGTGGGTGTTGCCTCCAGGCACTGCCGATGCCCTTCTCTGTCAGCCTTCAGGGAGCAATGGGCAAAGTCCACTGTGCGGAGCTGCCAGCACCACGCTCCCTCTGCACAACAGAGATATCCCCTCCAGGCAGCAACAGCAGGAGATATTTATCTGGAGCTGAGTGATTTGCAATTACCTTGGGGGCAATCCATAGTCTGGCCCCAAGTGCTGAGCCCTATTTCTGCCCCAGCCTGTACCTGGTGGAAGGTGATGATGAGAGCCGACCACACGAAGATGCCGGAGATGACCTGTGCTGCTGTAGTGGTCAGGAAAAGCTGCTGGCTGTCCTGGGAGTTGTTGTGGGCAGCCATGAGCAGGGCAAGGGCTGGGGATGGGGAGGATGAAGCCAGCCTGGGTGCTGTGCTGGGCCCCAGGGTGCTGGGCTCCGTGGAAGAGGGCAAGGCACGTGTGGCATTACTCATCTGCAGGGAGGGAGAGGCAAAGGGAGAGGCAGGATTGAGGTGAGCTGGTGAGGGAGAAGGTCCCAGCATATTTCCCAGCCCACACAGTGTGGGCAAACCTCCTGTGAGGTTTATCTTCTCCATAGGGTTTTTTCCAGCGTGTCTCTCATCCAAACCAGCCTATTTATGATGGTTGCAAAATGCAAACAGCAGGAAAATGCAAACATCCCTCAAGAGCAGGAGGTGTATGCAAACATCGTGCCCTCAAAGCACATGCTTCTCCTTCCCAGCCTTGCTTCTTGCTTCCTCAGGGGTCTTTATCCCACTTGTAATGGAAAACCTGCCTACGTTTGTGTCACTGTGAGTTCACTCATGTTGCTCAGGACCCTTTTCCATCAGGAACCAGATATTTAAGGGTTAAACTCATCTCTCACCCATGATAATAACAAGTCCCTTATCTATTCACCATCTGGACACTTATGTCCTCCTCCTTGGGAGCTCAGAAAACACAGGAATACCTGTGATCCCCTCCCAAATTTATCTCCTTCCATCACACATGGCCTGATGGAGGCAAAGTCCAAGGCTGCTCAAGAATGTTTGACATCACCCAGGTTGTTTGGCCAAAAAAGCCTTGGCCATTTGGGGATCTTGGGGGTCTTGGTGTGCCATCAATGCCAACTCCAAGACTCGAAGGGCAGCCAGTGGTCCCTCCTGCACCAAACTGAGCACCAGAGAGCAAGCCTGCCATGCTGCAGCAGAGCTGCTGCCCTTTGGGGATGCTGCAGTGCTCCAGCATCTCCCCAGCAGGCCTGTCCTCCTCGAAGCATCCCCCCAAGGCACGGAGCATTCCCAGCACAGAGAGTGGCTGGCGCACAAGGGCACCATGTACCCTGTAGCTCCAGACAGCAAGGACCAGCCTAATAATACACTCTTATTTATAGGGCAGCTTCATATCTCAAGGCCAACAGATGCACAAACTGCCACCTTTGGCCTCTCTTTCTGCTAATCTACAGAAAGCTGCTTCTTCCCAAGTGCCACAATAGTGGTTCATAAAAACCCCGACCAAAACCGATGACCTGTGAGCAGAGCTCTAACTATAGAGACGCTTCTTGGTGCATTCATAAACAAAGATTTTAGCTGCTGGGTAGCAACCGCCTGCAGATAAAACCATAAGCACGAAGTGGTGAGAAGCGAGGAAGTATCTGCCGCGGATCAGAGTGGTAAGGGCTGACCTTGGTCCATTTAAACACAGAAAACAAACCAAAGCGAGAGCTCGCCCTGTGGCTGCCTCTGCTGCCCTCTGCCCGAACCTCAGCCTCACAGGAGAGGAAACTCAGCTGGTGTCAGATCAACAGCCCTAAAAATACCTTCCCCCCCCCCCTTCCACCTCTGCCTGGCAGGAGCTGTCTGTAAGTGGAGATGCCCAGGGCAGCAGGGAGCTGGCGAGGGACCAGGAGCTCACCCGCAGTACCTGCGAGCGGGGAAGCACAGCCGGAGGTGGATGCGTGGATGGATGGAAGCAGAGTGGATGGAGGAGGCAGCGGGATTCGGGTCTTTTCCTCCCTGTACCTGTCCCGCTGCCCTGCCCCTGCCAGCAGGAAGAAGGCAGAGGCGGGCAGGGACCTGGTCTTTGCTCAGACCATGACGTTGCCGGACCTGCCTTGTAAACATTAACAGGAGGAGGGAGATAGCTCATGGCACGGGGAGGGAGGTGAGAGCTCAGCTGTGCCTCGCTCCCCATCAGTCCTCACTCTTCCTGGGGGCTGCCCTGCTGCTGGCTGGGGCCATAGGCTGGATTTTGCATGAACCCCATAGGGTCATAGAATCATAGAATGGTTCAGGTTGGAAAGGACCTTAAGATCATCCGGTTCCAACCCCCTGCCATGGGCAGGGACACCTCACACTAAACCATGGTACCCAAGGCTTCGTCCAGCCTGGCCTTGAACACTGCCAGGGATGGAGCATTTAAGCATTTACCACTTCTGTGGGCAACCCATTCCAGTGCCTCACCACCCTCACAGTAAAGAACTTCTTCCTTATATCCAGCCTAAACTTCCCCTGTCTAAGTTTGAACCCTCTGCCGGAACATCACGATAGGGAAGGATCCAGCTCACTTCCCAGAACACAATGGAGAGCCATGCTCATTGCTAGACCCATTTACCGTGTTTTTAACCCACAGGTGCCCGGCCCAAGACATCCCAACCCCTATTAGCTTTCCCAGCCATGGCAATAGGAGCACAGTGGCTCCAGCAGCCGGTCCCTGGCAGGCTCCCCTACATTGTCACACTCTGAACGTGGCGGAGCAAGTCATTAAACACAAAAGCCTCGATGCCGCTTGGAGACAGGGATCCCAGCTCCACAGGTAATTAGATCCCGGCCATGCAAGGTAGCTGGGCAATTCAATGCAGTTAGAGGGACATTTGCTTCCAAAACAAAGGCGGCAAGGAGACAGAGAACAATATCAGCAGCAAAACTCAGCTTCTCAGTGCCAGTGCCACGTCCAGTCTGGGTGTTTTCAGCCACTTTGCAAGTACCTGCCATGTCTACCTGTTACCCTCACTCCAGGGAATATTAGAGCTGCTAAGTGAGCACGGAGCAGAAGATAAACTGAGCAGTGAAACCTGCTTTTAGGGCTTTTTCTTTGCCAGGGATTCCTCTCCATCCACAGGCTGCCAGGGCATCACACCCCTCCCGTGTCCCGAAGCACACAGGACAAATCCCACCTCGTCCCCGTGAGGCTGGAGCAGTCAGAAAGGAAAGGCAAACCCCTAGTTCCCCCACCAGCGCCTGTGCACTGCTGCCTATGTGCCACAGTAAAGGGGGAGAGATCCCAAAACCCCATCCTGGGGGTGGGATCACCCACATCCAAGCTCATTCCCACCACAGTAGACATGCCCTTCCTCCTGATTGCTTTCAGAAAGGACCAGGACATGGGGGTTATCTCCCTGCCCAGCCTCTCCATAGCACCCCCAAGGCCACCCAGGCAGAAGGACCTATAGCACATAGCTATAAATTGAGACAGGGAAGCATCAATCTCTCCTTAAGGCGATCCCAAAGGAGTGGATGCCCCACACACAAAGGCCATTTGCCGCGCTGGTCCCATGGATGGCTGAGGCACTCTGCTCTGTACCAGGTTGCCCCCGGTTGCTGCTGAGCAGCAGGACCCCCCCCCTAAGACCCCACTCACCCTGCGGGGCTGCTCCAGGAGCTGGCCTTGCTACCGGGTACCTGCACCCGCATCCCCTTGCGCCTTCCTCCAGCGGCTCGGTGCAGACTCCTCCTCCGGGCACCTTCCCAGCCCTGCCTGCTGTCAGCTCACCCTGCCTGCACCCCTGCCTGCACCCCGCAGCCGGAGCGGCAGGTTGGAAAAGCCACCCAACTTACCTTTCCAGTCTGCCACCCTCGGCACCCAACCCGGAAAGCAAACACGGACGGAAAGCCATGGGGCAGCCTGACACCCGCGCACGTCCTGCGGGGCAAAGGCAGGTTGTATTGCAATTGGGAGTTAATGCTCACCTAGAGGAAAGCGATGGCATTGGCAGACCTGTGTTTGCTTTTTGAGGCAGGCCTCCCCCTTGGTTTGCTGCGAAGTAAGAGAGGAGCAAAGCTAAGGACCTGTTGCCCATGGTCTAATTTATCACCCCTGGAAAGGCAGCAAGATATGTGTGTCCTGTTTCCGACACCAAATCGGTGCTTTCAGGTAAAGCACCCATAGGACCAGCACAGCAAGAGCGCTGTGTGTGCATCACCCACTCCTCTGAACAGGCTTTAAGGAGAGCTCGATGCTGTCCTGCCTCAGTTTAGAGCTATGTGCTATTAAGTCCTTCCTCCTGGGTGGCCTTGAGGGAGGCATGGAGAGGGTGGGCAAGGGAAATAACCCCCATACCCATTATCTGAAAGCCAGGTTTTAGCTGAAAAGGTCCATTCTTGCCACCTTGTGCAGACCTGGTAGCACACAGAGCCAGGAAATGAAGGTGGTTAACTCATGGTTGGCTTTTAGGTAGCGGCACTCAGGTTTTCAGGGCACAGTGGTGTTTTGCCACCCTATCACCACGGTGGAAGACGCAATTTACATTCAATTTGCTAATAAATGGGGGGTTTGCACATGTTGCTGGAGCTGTGGACACTGTAAGAGGGCCAGGATTTGGGAAATACATTGAATTTAATGTCAGGAAAGAATCTCTGCTAACAAACCAGCATCATCATTAATGAATTCCACACGCATCTCTCAGCCTTCTTAGACCAATAAAAAAGCATAAATGAGGGAAAATGTGGAGCTCTGACAGATGCAAATCTTTGATTCTTGGAAGCACAGTTTGGAGAATTATTTTTAGATGAAATTTCTTGTCAGGGGCAGCTGCAAGCCTGCAGTGCCTGAATGTACTTTGAAAGTTTCATTTCTCATAATCCTTTCACTGCTGTAAATGACTTCAGAGAAAAGAGTCCTTTCGAAAGCCACTCTCTGCTTTTCTACTTGTAGGGGATTTTTTTAGCAACAGAAACATCCCAGCAGCTGGATCTGCACGGGGCAGGCAGAGGCTCTGGGCTGGTTGTGCCTGACCAATAGGCCCTAATGCAGCACAGGCTTTGCCTGCTCAGAATCCAAGCCCTAGCCTCTATTCTGCTCTGCCAATAAGTGACAGAAATGTGTAACAGCTCACTTAACAATTTACTACTTGGTGTTGTTACAAGAAGAGATAAAAACAAATGTGTTTTCAAGCAAAGCCTGGCTATTAAGCATTGCATCAACTCATATGACTTCATTGAACGCTTTTATTCCAACAGACTTGGGAGAAACACCCATGTGTAACCCCCCAAAACACTTTTGTCCCCATGTCTCCTATGACAGATGCTTCAGGAGAGGGACAGCTCATTGCAAGTGGTCCCACAGAGGTATGTGCTGCCACTCTGATGTGCTGGTACCACATAATTCATAAGCAGCTCTTATTTGTCTCCTTCTCACCACTAAATTGGGCTCCTGTCTTCCACCCTGATGTCAGCTTTCATGAAATTTGCAGAGCATAATTATCTGCCTCTCTTTAAAACAAGAGCTAAAGTGGAAAATGGATTTTGACTGCATCAGGAAAGGGACTGACACGAGGACAAAAGCAGTTGTATAGGACTCATTTCCTTAAAAACAAGCAAGAAAACCGTTCCTATTATGCAACCGTTGTTGATTCGTTGCAGGTTTGTATTTCAATTGAAGCAATTTTCACAGAGCAAAAAAGAAACCAGGTAAAATTAGATTTGTCAATGTTTCTTTTTATTCACCCTGCACTGGGTGTTCCCCCTCTGCGGTGCAGCGTAGCTCCAGAGCTTGGCATCCATCGCTCCTCAGGATACAAACGCAAGAGCCACGCCACTTCCCAAATATACATCCCACCCAATGTGATTAAAATAACACCTCTCTTGCATGTTGAGACAATTGCCGTCGTCTCATCACTGACTGTATGGACTGCAAACCTGTCACAGTAACAAAACCCACAAATGTTCTACACAGTAGAGAAAAAATGCATGAAATTCCTCAGCTCGTCCAAAACCAGCACAAAGACATTCCATCATTTTCATTTCTTGTCCTTTTAAATAGGTGGTGATGAGTCACAGACTCAAGATCATTTCCTTGAATCCAGATGGCACAACTTCACCACACTTGGCAACTTCGGATCACTTCCCGTAGAGCTTGTATTCCTTCCATGGTCTTGTCCTTTAAAGCCATGGCGAGAAGAACGGGTTTGTTCCCAGCTTCCTGAGACACAAATGCCACCAGGTTTTTGGCACAAACATGAACGAGGGGCTGAAAAGCAAAGGTATACACATATGTACACTATCACAGCTGGGATAACTCTCCCACATGAGCTGGGAGAGTCCTGCAATGACATGGAACGTGTTGAGAACCTGTTGATACATCCCTGGCAGTGTTCAAGGGCCAGGCCGGATGGGGCTTGGAGCAAACTGATCTAGTGAAAGGTGTCCCTGCCTGTGGCAGGGAGGTGGAACTGGATGAGCTTTAAGGTCCCTTCCAACCCAAACCAGTTTGGGATTCTATGATACTGGACTCAGACTGAGCATGCAGTTTGCTGAGAGGCTCCAACATGATTGGGAACAGACATGCAGTTTGGCTGGTCAGCAAAGCCAAAGTATGCACCCAGCTGGCTTAAAAGGGAGGAGTTTGGACACAGGAGTGACAGCCACCCAAACCACCCTGGAACAACTGAACTGGAGCTGCACTTTAATTGAGTTCTGCACCAGCCCGGATATCTTCGGGAGCTGGTACAGAGAAGCTTTCCTTTCACTAATCCTCCCACCCTAACCATCAATTTCCTTCCACTAATCCTCCCACCTACCAAATATCAAATTATATGAAATGCCATGGATCAAAACGCCTCTACTTCCATCAGAACCAGAATTCTGAAGAAGTCTCCAAGTGCAGCTTTTGTTTCAAAACTTCTTGCTGACAAAGGTATGTTAACATACAAGCTCTGGAAAAAAACTTACTTTTGTAGTTCCTAAAGACCCCAAAATAGTGGTTTTTTAGTCTTTTACAGCATGTGTAAAAGACGTGTTGGTTTTGATTTGAATTTTAATAGAATAATGAAAACCAGAACTAAGTAGTGATGCTGAAGGAGGGAAGAAGAGGCGTACTATCTTCTTAATGAAGTTTCTTTAACAAGAAAAAAACAGGAACAGAATAGCACAGACTATTTCAGTTGGAAGGGACCTACAACAATCACCTAGTACAAACCCCGAGCCAATTCAGGGATGACCAAAAGTTAAAGGATGTTATTAAGGTCACTGTTCAAAAGCCTCCTAAACACTGACAGTCTTAGGGCATTGACCACCTCTCCATGAAGCCTGTTGCACTGTTTGACCATCCTCTTGGTAAAGAAGTGCTTCCTAATGTCCAGTCTGAACCTTCACTGCTGCAGCTTTGACCCATTCAGCTTGTCTAGGTTTTATTTACACCCACAGTCATGTATTTTATCAGAAGGATGAGCTTCATTTCAGCTATCAGTGTGGTACGGAAGTGTGCACCATCCCAAGTGGGGTTGTTAATGGGGACAAGCAGGAAGACAGCAAACCAGTGAAAGCCTTTCCTTAAAGTCTGATCAATAAAGTTGGCAAAATGATTTAGAAATACGATGTTACAAAGAAAACAAAGGCACTTCCCATCTCCAAATAAAACACAAAACCAGCTTGGGGATGGAGGGTGTCAGAATTAGCAGACATCATACCAGGGAAAGGAAAGCACCTCCCAAACAGAGAAGGGAGTCTATCACTGAAGACCAAGAACTCCATAAGGGGAAGCTGCAGGTAGAATCAAGAAGTTGAGTCAAGCTAGAGATTTTCTAGTTAAGGTTAGAAAGTAATATTTGATAGCTCCAACTCTGATGGAAAGCCTCATATTGTGGCGCTGTAACTTTGTGCTTTAATGGTTGACTAGCTTACGCCTTGTGAAATACATTTTCTTCTGCTTTCTCTCCAGCTTTGTGAAAGGGTCGATAAAAACTCATTTCGTTGAAGCAAAACGAATTAAACTTTCTCAAGGGAAGGTGCCGGCAGGCACAGTTGGGAGAGGGCAACTCAAGTCCATGATGTGGCTGGCATAGACTGAGGGGGGGCAGAAAAAGGGACTTAAGAAGAAAAACCACCTCACTGGGAATGGAAACCCAAAAAAAGGTTATCAAAGGCTACACTGGGGTCGGATCAATCCCAGGCACAGCTACAGGTTGGGCAAAGAGAAGATTCAGAGCAGCCCTGCAGAGAAGGACTTGGGGGTGGTGG
>JBCJKH010045583.1:0-15149 GCA_039877255.1 Loriculus beryllinus | reverse complement strand
GGCAGCCACAGCTTCTCTGGGCACCCTGTGCCAGCGCCTCAGCACCCTCACAGGGAAGAGCTTCTGCCTAAGAGCTCTTCTCAGTCTCCCAACTGTCAGGTTAAAGATGGGCTGTTTGCTTTGGGTGATGCTGGCAGTGGGTTTTGGGCCATAGATCCCATCTCGGGTGGTTGGATAAACACATCCTATGTACATAAATGTGTTTTCCTCTCTGATAGAGATGTTTTCATGCTGGATGATTGCTCAGCAATGCATGGCTACTTAGAGACTCTAATTACACTGATGTGTGCAGGATGGGTTGGCTAAAGATCACTTTTGGATATAGAGTAATTTTGGGGATGCTCTGCAAAGAAGGACCTTTGCAAGTGCACCATGGGCAAGAGCACCTCCTCCGCATGCTCTGGGCACCCCTGAGCCTGTGTGGCTGCAGGGGAAGCCAGGGCTGTGTTTCGTATCAGCTTTACCCAGCTCCAGTTGCACAGCAGTATATGAAACCCATATTTCTCCAGTTACTGGGGTTACGGCTTTCACAAAGCCCTTTTCCTGGTGCCCTGCTGCCCTCCATCCTCCTCAGCTCCTGTTTATCTCCTCTCATTTGTCATCTTTATTAGTTCTTAATCTCCCATCGGTGCTGTGGAGTTAAGAGTGGGATTAGGGGGAGGTTTAATTGGATGGCACTGCACGGCCCTCCCAACATCACAGTCAATAAAAGTTTATGAAAAGATAAAAATCTCACTGGGTTTTATGGCTCTGGACAGAACAAAGGGGACTGGGAAGGAGAACAAGATAACTTTATCCACCTTCTATTTTATTTTGCTTTAATTCCCTCCCAGCCCCATGCAAGCTGTGTTTCAGCTTGATTAAACAAGGAAGGAAGGATTTGTGTGAGCAGCAGCGTTATCCCTTTTGCTGTGTGTAAGCAGTAAGTGGCCTGCTGCTGCTCGCCCTCTTGCTGCGATTTCCCCTGTCAGGAAGATGAATTGGGCTTTGGTCTGCTGGAAAATAACATTTATTTCACATTGCAAATGTGCTGATCTGTGCGAGAGGCTGCCCGGGGAGGTCAGGCCTGGAGGAGGATGGGTGCAAGATTTGGGTAAGAGCTTGTTGCATGCAGCCAGCCTGTTACCCTAATGCAGTGGGTGCCAAGGTTCTTGTTTAGCATCCTTGGTGATGTTCGGGGGCCAGAAACTTACTGTCAGCCCAGGCATTTTGATGGGAAGGAGCAATTTGGTTGTGGTTGGGGGAGGACACAGGACTATAGACTCTTCAGCCTATATTCCACATCCCCATCCTGGCTGAGCTCATCCCATCCAGTTGCCTCTCCCGGCACATGGAGGGGACCCTGCTGTCTTTATCCAATGCCTTTTCATCCAGAAGATAAGAGAAATGATTAAGGGCTTTCAGAGGAGGCCCAGGGCATGGGGAGAGGATGAATGAGAGCTGATTGAGCTGCCTAGTTCAGTGAGGGGGGTATATACATGAGTCCAGTCCCCTTGTCTTTCACCTCTGAGCCCCAAATCTTCCCCTGCTGGGTGCTCTCCTTGCCCACAGCAATTCTGGGTGTCCTCCTTGCACCCAGAGCAGACGTGGGTGCTTGTGGCAGAGCCTCCAGCTGTATCACTGCTCTGGAGGAGTGGAGCTGGCTGAGCCTTGCAGGAAAATCACTGCAAATTAAAGTTATGAGAAAATCTGCCCTTTTCTTGCCGGTTTTCCTTCTTTCTCTCATGATGGAAGCTGTTACTGGTAGAAAAAACCCGAGCTAATCTTCATTATAGCTTTCCATTAGGGTTGTAATTGTTTCCATTTCTGTTCAAAATAGTCCTGGTTGGTTATTTCCCCCTGGATCACCCTGCTCTGCTTGTGTGTGTTTTCTCTTCTGGTTTCTCACCTCAACCCTTCTACAGTAATATATGGGGAGAGGGAAATAAGTGGGGGTAAGTGTTAAGAAAGAAGGTGGAACAAAAGAAAGGCATGAAAATAGGGAAATGGGGGATGGCTGGCAGGGGTAGATGAGATGGAGCTTGTGGTTCGGGTGCAGAGCTGCATCCTGCTGCATGGGGTGTAAAATACCCCAAAAGAGGGAAACTCCAGGAGGGCTTTGGATCTGGTCTTTGATCTGTGCAAAGAGCATCCCTGTGGGCTGAGCAGAGGGGAAAAAGTACCTTCCCCGTGTGGGAGCATCCTCCCCTTGAGTTTTCCTGCCTCTTCCAGCCCACCCTGGGAATCATCTTCCTTGCAAACCCTGCTACTGTGTCCAGCAAAGCGCAGGCAATTACAGGCAGAGAGAGGAATCCTCTCCCTGAATCAAAGAGGACGTCTACCCAGTGCCAGCTGTGGGGACAGCAAGGGAAATAAAGGGGCATTTTCAAGTCCTCTCAGGCCCCAAATTCCTATTTTGTAACTCGCTGTTGCAGCAGCCTGGCTCTTCCACAGGGCAGATGTCCCACTGGAATGGAAGAAGGGCTGTGTCTGAGCAGTGCTGCAGTGTCTGGCCTGATAGGAAGAGCAATCTTCAATGGAGTTGAGCTTTTAAAATGGATATTTCTATACAGTATTACTCTGTCTCAGTTTCCCCTCTCTGCAGACTGGGACTGCATGTTCTTCCCCTCCCCCTACCTCTTCCTCTGCATTAAAAAGGCAGATTTTGAGCACAGTTGGTGAAATCTTGGGCTAGGGACCCTCAAAAATCCCCCTTTGCCCCAGGGAAGGTGTTGGCAGCCCTGAGCCTGCAGCACTCACAATCTCCCAGCTCCCTCTGCTTTGTCTAAATGAATTAAGGTGCATCTGCTTTTTGTGCAGCCTTGCCCTCTGCTCCCAGAGTTTAGCAGCACCAGAATGGACTATTTCTAGAGAGGATGAAATGGTTTTCCCATTCAGTGATCCTGCCTGCTCCTTGTAAGCTGGCAAAGCAGTGATTCAAAAGGAAAAATCCTGATTTTCCTTTGCCTTGATACAAATACCAGCTAAGCGGAAACGTTGTCAGGCTGGATCAAGCCAGAAGCTTGTTTAGCATTGTCTCCCTGACTCGGAAAGTCACCAGGCTGAGGCCTTTTAAAGGAAGATGCAGGAAATCAAAGCGAGAGCAAAGGCTGGTTGAATGCAGGGCTCTTCTTTTGCTGCTCTGCCCAGAGGATCTGGTTTCTGGGGAGAGGAGAAGGTGCTGAGATGGCCTCTCACAAAGCAACCGGGTCCTGTTGAAATCAGCAGAACTGCACTAACACAGCCAGCGTGAGGGCAAAGACCTGATTCCCTGTGCATAAAAGTGACCAAACATCATCAAGAGATGAATTAATTGCTGGTGAATGGCTAATGTAGTGCTATGAGTCAGCAGCGCTCTGTGCTGGGGGGTTTGATCTCCAGAGCTGGGCAGGGAGCTGGTTGAAATGTTTTCGATGGGTTTGTTTTGAAGCTGGTCCAGCAGCCGTCATCTCATGCTGCTGGGGATGGGGAATGTTTGCAAATGAGATTCCTGAAGGCATCCCCAGTCCTGGGTGCATCCCGTGGGATGCTCTGTATGGCGATTCCCTCTGGGTAACCCGTGGCTGCCTCTTGGCCACCATATGCGACTTGGGGCATCTTGCCCATGGGTGGGGGGTGCAGCATGTCCCATGTTAGTACACACATTGAGGATATAATATGTGTACTAGAACACTTGCTGAAAGCCCAGCCCTGGTGTGTGTGACTGTGCAATGGTCCCATGTGTGTTTAGTCCCACACTAAAGGTTACAGTGCTGCCAACTTCCAAAAATTGGCTGGTAAAACACTCCCCACCAGCAGCATCAGCTCCAAGTGATTCCTCAGCCTCACTCACAGCTTGGGGGAGAACCATGTGGGGGGGGAGGAGCAGAACATAAAACATCAACTAAAGAACCAAGAGGCAGCACAGATGGGGGGAGGCTCTTTTCATCGATATAATAGCCTGTTTCTGACAAGGAGCCTCTGTTCTCTTCCACTGGAAAGCTTTTAAGAGCCCCAAGGAGGACAGGCAATTACAGGAAGGTTCATGTGTTTGATGGGGTGTTGTTACAAACCACTCAGCGGTGTTCTGGGCTGTTTTGGAGTGTGGCCGTGGTGGGCTGATTGCAGTGCAGGGTTCAGTGGGAGAGGTGGGGGGCTCGGTCCCCTCGGCAGCAGGACCTGCTCTGGGCCTGGTGCTAGTGGTGCATTAGCTCCTGGTGATGGGTAAGACGGAGGGGGATGCAATTAGTGAGTGACATTACATCTCTTCATCAGGTGTTCTCCCAGCGCCTGGAGGAGAAGTTAATGCTCATCAAAGAAGTCACTGCAAGCTCCAAAGGGCGAACCTAGGAGAGAGGGAACTGTGTGGATAGACTTGGGGTTTGCTGCAGGAGAGACCGACAGCCAGCACTGCATCCTTCCTGAAGAGGGGGAGCACTGGTAGGGGCACTGCTTCCCCATCTGTGGGGCCAGGTAAAAGGTATCAGAATCATACAATCATGGAATCCCAGACTGGTTTGGGGTATGTAACACTTTTTGGAGCCCAGAAGAATCGCTGGCCTTGCATAGGTTTCCTCTGAATGGCAACTGCAACTAAAGCAAATCTGGCACCAC
Organism: Loriculus beryllinus; assembly: GCA_039877255.1. NCBI lineage: Eukaryota > Metazoa > Chordata > Aves > Psittaciformes > Psittacidae > Loriculus > Loriculus beryllinus. Next base: position 10,577 of record JBCJKH010045583.1, on the reverse strand, counting down.
CTTCATGTAGCATAAGCTGGAGGGTTAATTTAAACTGGGATGCAAAAACTACCTGTTGCATTTCCATTCTTTTCATTCTGAAGTGGGAGCAGCTGCATTGATCTCCAACTGTAGGGGTTTTGGGATGGGGATTCTTTCTGGGAAGAGACACAGGATCCTCCATCAAGGGCTTAAAACCCCTTGAAAAGCACACAGGGGTGCCTGTCCCCAGGCCCGTGTGATGGGAATAAGGTGCTGAAACCTGGTCAGAGGATGCTTAGTCTAAAATAATTCAACTTTACTGTTAATGGAACCTGTGGGTTAAACGGTGCTGCAGCTCTGTAGAGAGGAGAGAGCCCTGTGTCTCCAGCAAGGTTATTTCTGTGTTATTTCTCATCTTAATGGGCTTGAAAGTCACAGCAATACTGCAAAAAGATAACTTAATTAAACTTTACTTATAGAGAGTTAAATATTCATTATTTGGCTTCAATTACTGCCTTTGCTGGGTCCCCCCATACTTCTGTTTTTACTGGGGCTAATGAGTTTAATGGTTGCTAGTTGTTATGACCTGTTGGAAACAAAAAAGGAGCAATATACTATTGCTTGGTATAAGCCAGGGCTGCTCTGCTGAGGGGTGGGGTGAATTGATGGAGTGTTGGCTCTTGTGCACATCCCAAGTCCTGCTGTGAGAGCATCCTGCATCTGCTGCTCACTTGGATTAAGGATATGTATCTGATGGGTGTGTTTTTGGCTAGTGGAGATCGTTTGGGAACAAGTTAACAGCCTCGTTGCTGAGGTCTCCCTTTCACTGCTGGAATGTGGGTGGGAAAAGTGCTTTTGCAATGGTGTTTTTCCCTTTGCTGTCTGTCCCACTGGTGTGGGGTCCCCCTGGGAACATCTTTCCCAGGGATGCTGTGCAATCTGGGCACCCTGTGCCAGTGCCTCAGCACCCTCATAGAGAAGAGCTTCTGCCTAAGAGCTCAGCTCAGTCTCCCCTCGGGCAGGTTAAAGACATTCCCCTTGGCCTGTCCCTACAGGACCTTCTCCAAAGCCCCTCTCCAGGTTTCCTGTAGCCTCTTTAGGTACTGGGAGCTGTTGTAAGGGATGCTGAGTGATTCCCAGCCTCCCTTCCTGACCTGTTGCCTCTGCTTGAGCTAAGTGGATATCCCTGTAGCTCTGTATCAGTAACAGGCAATCAGCATGGCTGTAACACAGCTGATCAATACACAATTGTACTGGGATTGCTCTGTTGCTGCTGCTGCTCACTGTTTATCACGGGGTTTCTTCTGACATGAGGAAGAGTTTTGCTCGGGCTTTGGGGATGGATCAGAGCTGAGCGGGACCAGGAGGGTGCAGGATGCATCCCTGCATAGGTGCTGTCAGAGAGGGGAGTGATGCCCCAGCGCCTGGGGAAAAGCCAGAAGTGACTTGAAAGGCTCTTGGGAGGTGAAATATGTTTCTGGCAGCAAAACTTGTGCTTCCCTTTGCTGGAGGTAGGGAAAGGTGGAAGCCACAGAGGAATACGCTTCCCTGGAGGGTGATTGGCCTAAGGCTCTCATTAGGCTGCCTTTGATGCCTGGCTGGTGGGACAGCTCCTTGGTGGTCCCTTTCTGTGAATATTTCCTCTGCTTTTTGGGTTGTTTCAGCTGCTCTGCTGCAGCCAAGGCAGTGATGAGGGCAGGGGAAACTGGAAATCCACCCAGTTTGCACAAGGGGAAGATTCGGGGGTGCCTAGATGGAGCATGGTGTGGGAATGGTGCTGGTGGAGTTGCAGCTGCCTGGCTTTGGGTGTCTGCTCCTGTGAAGCAAAAAGGAGTTGGGATGCTGGGAACAAGCCAGGCTTGGAGGAGTTAAGTGAGCAGTGAGCATCCAACGGGCCTTTTGCATGGAGCTTTTCCTCCTGCAAATGTGTCAGGGCAGCTCTGCAGAGCTGGGACCTGAGCATTCATTCTAATTTCCCAGCATGTGCCATCTGCGACTTCATCTACTCCAACCTGCTGTCCTGATTTCAGGTTTTGAAACCCACTGCCACTACTCAGGTTCTCCCCAAAGAGCCGAGTAGGCAGCGCTGCAGGCAGTGAGCTTCATGCACCATCCCTGCCTGGGGACAATGGAGCAGCAGCTCCTTGACACAACCAACAGTTGCTGGATGTCCCGGGAGAGCCAGGAAGAGCTGGGCAGGCTGCAGGAAGGCAGAGCTGCCTGCTCATGGAAACACCTCCTGCCCCTGCCCATCCATCACCCTGGTATCTGGCCTCCTGACTGGGCACTCTGGTTTTCCTGCTGGGTTCACAGCTCCACCGTTGGCTCTGAGCCACCAGCTCTGATTGGAGAAAGAACATTGGGTTTGGGGCTTGTTTTTTCTTTTCCCTTCCTACGCACAGGAATTCATCGTGGTTTTATGCATCACTTAGAATGTTGCTATTTAAATGTGTTTTCACTTGAATCCTAATTCTGGAAAAAGAGCCTTTCGATGCAGAGTTGATTTCATTTTTCCCCTCAGCTCTGTATTCCATTAAAGCTGCCATTGCTTTCACTTGTCCAGCCTGGAAACGTGTCAAAATTTCCCGTGAGTCCCTGATATTTCTACGGGCGCCGTGTGGAGGGGGAAAATGTCAGTGAAAAAACCTGCTTGATGCTCTGGATAAGGCTTTTCCAGGCAAAATCCCGTGGCGGATGTGCTGTGTGACAGAAGCCAACAACGTCTCCTGGAAGCTCATGTGGGAACTGTTCTGCAGTGAATCCTTTGCGTCACCATCTCAGCAGGTCTCCATCCACCTCTAGCCATTTTGCCCTTTGCTTGGAGGAGGGGATAGACGCAGTCCCTGCTGATGCCAATTCCTGCCCCCTTCCTGATGCATCCCTGGCTCCAGGAGCATCTGGTTATCTTAGTGCCAGTGGAAAATGTGATTATTCTTTGCGTTGGCCGCCTTCCTGGGGCTGCCAATGCCCATGGAAACCTCTGCTATGGAACTGAGCATGGTTCGTGAAACAGTTCACATCTCTATAGACAGCTGTCAGAGAATCGATAGCAGGCTTGCGATTATGTCCGTAAATAAGCTGGAGAAACAGGGTAGTTCAAAAGGGAACAGGGAGCAATGGCAGCTTTTGGACCCAAGTGAAAATAACTCAGTTTATGCATGTGTTATAGAACAAGTTCCAGGAAAAGAATCTAATCCATATGGCAGCACCCAGCCAAGGCTGGATGCTGGGGATGGGAAAGCATCCTTCTGGAGGTGGGGAGCATGTCAAATCTGGCTGGAACATGATAATTTTATGTTTACCCTGATTAGTTCCATGCACTGAAGATGATTTTTCCTACAAAGAGAATGTGGCAGCTCCAACCTCTTCATTTTCCAAGGGGGGTCAGGCCTTCATCACTGCCCACAGCCCTTCTCCCTCCTCACTGCAGCAGGGGAGTGGGGCAGCCATTTGTGATGGCATCAGCTGCAGCCACTGCTGCAAGCACACACAGAAGAAGAATTGTGATCTCCTGTGGACTGGAGAACAAATTCCTCCTGGCCATGCAACTCCCAGTCTGGAAAGGAATTGGAGCAGCAGAGCAGGAAGCCTCCCAGGGTGTTTTTTTGGCTGTGGATCTCAGCAGCTTAAGGTGAAAGCTCTTGCATGGCTGCACTCTGTGTGTGGGGCCCCTTCCAGCAGCAGCGGGATTTGGTGACAGCTTCATCGCAATTAAGCAGCTTGGCACGTCCCCAAGTATTTAGGGATCCTGCAGAAACATTCCCAGGCTCTTCACTTGGGAGCCATCTGTAGGAGCCTCGTGCATGTCGCTCCCCTCCTGCTTTTTGTGCCTTCCTTAATGCTGCAGGGAGCTGGGAGAGGGGACTGCAATTCCTTCCCTCTGCCCTGCTGCAGCAGGAGCTGGGGTGGGTGCTCTGCTGGGCTCCCAGGGAGCAGTGATGGCTTTGGGGTGTGGCCGAAACTATTGAGGATGCTGCTGGTTGGCATCAGTATTGACATCAATGCCGATACCTTCTGAAAACCCCCATGATCCTCAGTGCTGCATCCCACAGGCATCACCAATGTGCCTCTCCTGGGATTATTCCCATTGTAACAGAGTATTGATTGATGGCAGGGTCTGGGCTGTGGAGCCTGAAGGCCCAGGTGAATAGGGGAGGACAGAAGGGATGGAGAGGGCCAGCACAGCCTCCCTAAACCTGTCCACCCTTTGGTAAGCCTCCAGACCTGGTCCTGGCTGCTCTGAACTGTTTGCTTTTCATCATTACTCTTGCTTATTCAATAATTATCACTTCTGTTGCCCTTCACACTTCCAAAGAGCTTTTTGATAGCTTGCTAATCCTTGGATGCATTTGCTGGCAACTGGGGAGCTGGGCTGCTCCCTCGGGGACCACATTGGGGATGTTTGCTTGGCAGTGCCAGCCCTGAGGAGCAGGGCCCTTGGTCCCCACAGCCTCCCCTGCATCTGGAACGAGCCATCCTTCAATCTGCCAGCTCCTGCATCTCCCTGCTTTTCTGGTAGCTGAGCACATCATGATCATGCCTTGCTGTGCCATAGCTTGCAAACCAGCCTGGAAAATGGGCAACAAGCCCAGGGGCAGATGGTTTCTTGGAGTGAGCTTGCTGGGGTTCTGCTGGGCAAGGAAGTTGCCTGTGGGTCTTTCACTGTGATGACAGAGACTGGTCCAGCCTCACTCCAGGGATGTGCAGATCTGCTGCCAGTGAGAAAGGTGGTGGCTGTCTCCCTGGGTGTGTGAGGATGCTTGGGGAGAGGATGTGAGCTCCTTTCTGCCTTACCTCTCTGCTCTTGTGCCTCCTCAGCCAGCTCTGCTGCTGCCCCATATCATTGCTGGGAGCACCCCAGATATCACTGGGGTGCAGCTGGGGGGAAGGAGGTTGCTTTAGTATGAGTGGACATGCTAATGGAATGAAGCTGCAGAAAGAAACTGAAAGAGCTAACACTCAGTGAGAAAGGTCCTGTTTAAAGATGATGGTGCTAATGGTGTGCTGGGCTGGACTTGAGCATGGAAAATAGATTTTCCCCAAGTGTATCAATTCCTGCAATATTGGGACATTGAACTGCTGGTGCTGATGGGGTTTCCAGTGATTGCTTTCCTGGGCAACTGAACATTGCAGCATCCTCCTTCACTGCTGCTCTTTGCAAAGTTGCTGTTTGTTTCTTTGGGCTTTGCTCTATTGCTGTGTAGCCTCAGAGAGAGCCAACAAGAGGATGGAGAGGCTGGGATGTCTTCATTTATAAACAGGGCTGTTCAAGGGACAAAACGAATCTTGAGTTTGCAGAAGTGTCAGCTTTGAACACGGGAGCAAAGATTTACTGCTGTTCATGCTGTTATTACTGCACATTCCCAACCTTGTGTGATGTGTGTTCTGCAGCGGTGCTGAAGGTGGTGGGAACTGGTGTGTGTGGCTGGAGGGGAAGTGGCTTTGCCAAGGAGCAGCACTGAAGCAGCCAGCTGGAAAAGCAGAAGCTGTGATTTATTTTTTAGCAGCTAAAAGCCAGCAAGAAACAATCAAAGAGTATCACTGATGTTGTTTTGTAGGTCAAGATCTTCTGAAAATGAGAGCAGGGATTTGTTCAAGGAAGAAATGTTTCTCTTCTGCCAGGTTTTTTTGTAAGATGCTGCAAACCCTTTGCATCCCCTCCCAGTGCTTTTGTTGCAGCGGTAACTTTGGTTTCTCACTTTGCTTGACCTTCAGGCTTGCCAAGGTGTCTGTGCAGGTAGGCTGGTGTGGTTTTAAAAGATGTACATCGCTGTGCTGCCCTTGACCTTGTGGCTAATGGATTCAGGCTGCTTTGTGCACCTGGAACTGTCCTGTCAGCACGAAATCATAGAATCATGATGGGATGAAGGTACTTTAAAGAAGAACTTGTGCCTAAGAGCTCGTCTCAGTCTTCCCTCTGGCAGGTTAAAGCCATTCCCCTTGTCCCATCACTACGGGTCCTTGTCCAAAGCCCCTCTCCAGGTTTCCTGTAGTCCCTTTAGGCACTGGAGCTGCTCTCAGGTCTCCCCTTTAGGAGCTTTCTCTTCCTCAGACTGACCCAGCCCAACTCTCTCAGCCTGGCTCCAGAGCAGAGCTGCTTCAGCCCTTGCATCATCTTTGTGGATTGAAATGGAGGGGAAGACAAATCTGGATTTAGCTGATGACAGTAGAGCCCTGCTCTATCCCATCTATTTTCCAGTCCCTTTATTTTCCCATCTATTTTCCAGTTACTTTTTGTGTTATCCCCCAGCATCCTGTGAAGAAGCAGAGTGGGGCTGGGCAGCCTTGGGGGTTGTGGTGTGCTGGGAATAGGGTGGCAGCCTGACAGTCTCTATATGACACTAGTGGACAGTCAATGCAATCAATAGAATGTCACTCTTGGAAATCACCCTCTTACAACGCAATTTTCTCCACCAAAGGCCCTTGTTAATAGGGCTGCCTGTCTGTGACCTTTCGAGGGGAGAAAAATGATGCAGGATTCAAAAGCTGCTATTAAAACTGTCACCTTTCCTCCCTCACCATCCTCTGCCTCTTGGCTTTCTCTCCCATCCACTCACAGGTCCTGATGATTGCACAGTGTAAACGATGGGGATCTCTTCATGCATGAGCCTGGGAGGTCTCAGCATCACCTTTGCACATTCTGACCAGCTCTGGAGTTGGAGCTCTCCAAAAGCCATTCCCTTTTCTCCTAGGCTGCAGAGGAAGCCAGCAATAAACTGCTGATTCCTCTGCCATGAATATTTTTCAATTATTCACAGATGTGTTTTGGCCTGAGTTTGACAAAAGCCTCTGCTTCAGCAGATTTCTGCCCGCTAACCAAAGGCAGTCGTGCTAATGCAACCCCAGCCGTCATGAGCACCGGCTCACAGCAGCTCCTGACTTTATCCACGCTATCATTTCCTCTGATTGTTTAATTAATGAAAGCAAAACCTATTTCTCTCCCAGTTCCAGAAAGCCCAAGTTTGGTTAAGATGCCTGGTCCTGCTTGGAGCCCTCCTAACGCGTCTCCTTTGCTGCTGGAGCAGAAAGGGAGATCTGTGACTGCTTTTGTCCCTTGAGCCCAGCTCTAGCAGCTCAGTGCATGATTCTGAGCTTCCTTTCTTCAGTTGCTGGCTGTGACCCCACAGCTCAGCCCCATGCAAGACAGAGCCAAGCTCAGGTTGTATTTTGGTCATTTGACTTTGCTGAACCCCCCCGAAAACATCAGAAAGACCAGACTGAAGTTTACTGAAAGCCCTTTGAGCATCCTGGGTGGATGCTCCTGTTTTGAATTGGCTGGCTTCAGATTTGTCTCTCCACTGTGGGGATCTGATGGACCTCTGGGTCTCTTGGTACCTGGTCCCTCCCCACTGGACTGAATAGATGCTAATTTATGTATTTATGGACAAATTACCTGGCTGTTCCATAGGCCAGGATACCTGGCAGGTTCAAAATTCACGTTGTCAAAACAGGAGAGTAATGTTAATGGTGAGAAGTTGCTGCAGCTGCTGAGGGAGAAGAGGGATGCTTCCTCCCTTTTGTGGCTCTCTGAAGGAGATGCCAGCAGCAGCACCACCTTGGGTACTGTAAGAGATTCTTATTTAAAGCTCTCCCTTTTTATAAATAAAGGGAATTTTCTTTGCCTTTGCAGTGTTTTTCAATGAGCCAGGGAGGCTTGGGGGGTTCTGTGCATTGGAATTGATTTATCTGTAAGGCAATATTGCCCAACGTTCCCAGACTCATTTGGCTAAATTATTCATCAGCAAATTTTTAAATAATGCAGCAACTTTACTCTTATCCAAATTCTCTTTTTATTTTCTTGCTTCTTGCTGGAGACTGATACGCACCAGTGGGGTCTTCATTGCACCTCGCTCTGGGTTAAGCTGATGAGAACTAATGACTGTGAAAGGCTACAGACTAATTAAAATAAAGCCATTATCCAGAGTCCAGATTTGCTCCTTACTCCAGTATCTATTGATGGGAATGAAGGGGCTCCTATTGATCTGGGTGGATGCTGGCTCGAGCTATGGAGGTAGATGAACAGAGAGGGTAGTGGTGGAGTCTCTGGGAAGAGTCCAAATGGGATTCAACATGAAGATGAGGTGATGTTGACCCACAGAAGAAGGGTAAAACTGTGCAGGGCCATGCATGAATTGCTGAATCCTTGAAAGTCTTCACTGTCCCCAGTTACCTTTGATTTATCCTGTGAGGAACAGTGGGGAAAAGGGGGATTTCCAGGCAGAAATGCAAGGATCTGTTTCTTTCAGTGCAGTCAAATTTACATAGCATTAGGGATCTCAGTGGCAGAAGGAACATAGGAATAAGCATTTTGCCTTTGAATTAGGGAGCCAGATCTGATTTGCCTTCATTTTAAACAGCATTTCAAGCAACTATTCCCCACCCTGCCCTAATAAGAAGAGTAGAAAGGAGTGAGATTTAATGGGGAATTTGTTCAGTGAGGGAAGGGGTGGGGAGCCTTGCTCTGGCTGCAGGATGACACCTTGTCTCCTTCATTTCCCAGTTAGGGGCTGATAATATCCTTGTGCCTGGCCAAGGCTGGGCAGGCAGCAAAGCCCCTTCTGCCTGCAGCCAAGGATGCAGCAGGGCTGCTACCTCATCTGCATTCCTCTGTGCATTTTACTGTTTCCAAGTCCCAGGATGCGATGCTGATGAAAGATGCTTAATTCAGTTTCAACAGAGAAATTGATTAATGGACTGGATTAAAATAAATCCCCGATGGCCTGAGGTCTCTGTGCAGCATACCAGTTGCCCCTTATCTCTCCTTCCCACTCTGGAGAGAGGAGAAGGGAAAGGGGGCAAAGTCAAAGGGCAGTTAGATGCAACAGCAGATGAGTGTGGGGAAGCACTTCTGTGTGTAATTAGTTCAGTAGCTTCAAGTAATATCCTCCCCAGATGAGTTTATCCAAAGGTTTTCCAGGTGCTGGGGTGTGTTTCAGAGAGGAGGATGTGGTGTGGGTTTGGGAATGCTGGCAGAGCCAGGGCTGGGATGGAGCAGGAGTGGGGGGATCCTCCTCCTGCCCTACCTTCCCTGCCCAGGAGGTGGGGAGGAGAACTGGGGAGCCCATGGTGCTGAGCTGACCCGACCTGGTTTTGTTCCCCAGGATGCCACTGGGGCTTGCCCAAAAAGCAGTGCAGTGGTGCTGGGTGTGCGTATGTGGGTCAGGGCGGCTGAGGAAGCAAGGAAAACCCTGATAAACTCCTCTGCCAAAGGAGTGCTGGAAATGGCATCAGTGCTTCTGTGTGGAGACCAGGAGAGTTAAATCCTGCAGGGAAAAGTCTGGCTGGGAAGTACCAGTGCTGTTGGTATAATGGGCTGTCCATGGGGTTGGAGTTCAGTGGGTCAGCTCTGAAGGGGAAGAGGAGAAATGCTTCCCTCCCTCCCATCTCTTCTCTGCTCCCTCTAAGGCAGTGTCTGCTTGGGCTGGCTCAGATGCAGAGCTGGAAGGGAGAGTGCGTGGTGTCTTTCACACACCGATGTGCTAGGCTCTCTGTGCCATCCTTCCTACCTCCCAAAACACGCAGAGCCTTTTGTGCCTTGTTCTGCCACCCCAAAACTCCTTCTAGGGGGTATCCATCCCCTGTGGAAACACCCGTCCCCTAGGGCACACCTATGCCCGTGCCGTCATCCAGCCTTGGGCAGGTAGTGGAAGAGCATCCATCCAGGATGGAGATTTACTCCCGTGGGAGCTGTGGCCACGCACGAGCCAGGGCAGGCATGGACAAAGCAAACAGCCCTTGGAGGTGCGCTGAACATTTGGTGCTGTTTCATCAGCCTCGGGAAAGACCCGTGGAAGGGAGAGTACAAAGAAGCAGAAACTTTTGTGGCTTTATCAAGTCACGGAGAAGAAAGGATTTCAGGATTTTGTGATTAGTAGTATGCCTGAGGACTTGAAACTTCCAGCCCTGCAATGCCCACAGCCTCCCTTACAGTCCTTGAGTTCAAAGGCAATTTGTCTGCATAAAATTGGAGAGACCATTAAATAAGGACCTTTGATACCATGGTGAGTGGCAAAGCACACAAATGAGATACACTGACCAGCAGGACCTTCCCAAGCAAGGAACCTGAATAATGCAGAGTCAAGATTAATCCCGCGTTGTGGTTTATTGTGCTTTAGATAGCAGATGCAGGCGTGCGAGCATGGCCCCAGGAGCTCAGGGGCCTCGTTTTCCGTTGCCTTGCAGTCATTTATACCTGTACAAAGTGAATATAAAGTGCCACTATTCCAGCTGTGCTGGCGTTTCACATCCGCTTAGCTCTGCTGCTGCATGGGGATATGACAGTATGAGTATGGGGGGACCCAGCCTCTCTGCCCACCCTTTGCTCAGCCCCACTGGCTCAAGGCATCTTTTCCGGAGTATTTTTTTCCCTTACAGAAAGTTTGCAGCAGTCACTTGGAGTTTTCTTCCCTTTTTCCTTGGTTCATCTGCGTGGTTTGTGGCTGTTAAATGCACTTTGTCTTCAAAGAGGTGGAAAATCTCAAACATTCAGTTTTCAGGTGAACCATAGCCTAGAATGGTTTGTGTTGAAGCGATCTCAAGGCTCATCCAGCTCCAACCCCTGCCACGGGCAGGGACCCCTTCCACTGGAGCAGCTTGCTCCAAGCCCCTGTGTCCAA
>JBCJKH010045582.1:19385-30589 GCA_039877255.1 Loriculus beryllinus | reverse complement strand
TACCTTCTTTACTTCCTCCAAGATGATTACACTTGACTCCATTTACTTCCAAGCTGGATCTCGAGTCCAGTGTGCGGCTCGTGCTGTGAATTCAGATGGCAATGAGGGTCTTGAGCTTATGAGCCCTATTGTAACTATAAGCACATCAGAAGGTAAGGCATCATCACCTATTGCAAAACCCCCAGACCTCTTTTTGATCCCAAATTCTGTCATAACAAAATTTGATTACATAATCGGGTGTTTTAGCATTACCATCTCAGCTTTTCTTCTGGTGTCCATAGAGATTGTGCAAAAACATTCTTCTTAGCACAGTAGGGAATTGTAAAAAGAAAATGTTTTTTAACTTTGCTAGTTGCCCACATCCTTGAATAATTAACCACATATCAAACTTGCATGTTCAATAAAACAGTATATAATGTGCACTGGCATTAATGAAACCTTGTTTCTCTTGACTTTTGAATTTAACTGTAGTAACATTGCAGTACAATCTCAGCTCCTGTTAGACACTGGAGAACCCATGTGAGAGTGCTCTTACGAATGTCTAACCAGAAGAAAAGCTCCATTTGGCATTCAGGCCTCACTGACCTCAGTCACTGAACACCTGATACTGAGTGTCTTCCTTGACTAAGGACTGGTGTCCGATAACAGGGCATAGACGAATCTTTTCATGATTGAGGTATTCATAATATTTAGCCTTCTTTTTCTGATTCTGTCTTTGTCTCTCTCTGATTGTCTGATACCAAATCACTACTGAATTGATGCTGCACTCCCTCAGCCAGCAGTTACTGCAATTTGCTTCCTTTGCCCAGCCAACTCTTTTCACGAAACTCGTACTGAGTAATGTTGTGAAGAAGAGGTGAAGAACTGACATGCACAAAGTACAGCCTGATAGCATATGCTATTTTGTAGTAGAAGTCACAGATACTTTTGTTTATTGTATAATGTGGAGAATGGGTAATCAGCAATCAATTACAGACCATTGTATTTTATTACCTTTTTGCTGCCATTTTACGTTCTCTATGTCATCTCTGCTGCTTTTATATATACATTAAGTCTTCTTGGTTTTGTGAGATCTTACAGTAGCTAAATTACATGATTTTTCATTTGAAACATAATTTTAACTTCCTTGGCTTTTCCAACTAAATATTATTAACATTTTATTTCCAAGTAAGTTAGGGCTTTAACAAGCTTAATGGATGGATTTCCTATTAATTTATTCCTGTCCTTTATTCCACATTTTGACTGAAGACTCAAGTCACCTTTGTTTGTGCTATCAGGAATCCTACAAGCCAAAGAGGATAAGGCTAATTAGCTCAGAATCAGGACTTAATTGTCATGCATATATTGCTTCCAGTACCAAAGCTAACTTATGATGCAAAAGTCAACAATACTGAAGATCATGTACAGTAAAAAGGAAATTATTAGATGCTATTTTGAAAAAAGTGCAATGATCAAAGCAACCTGCCAAAACCCTGTATATTTTGAGCTTTGAAGATGCTTGATCTCCAGTGCATAGACCAAATTCTCAGAAGTCAGATTGTGCAAAAAAAAAATGTATTTAGCCTCTTTAGTACATCTATCTTGCATTTATGAAAAACAAACAAACAAAGCTATTGTGTGCAGAAGAGAATTTATTTTTCATCATGCCAGAAGTTTCCAACTTGGAATGTTGAGACAGATGAGGCCCACCAAAACTGATAAATTCTGCAAGAGGACAGCCCTGCATTCTCTTTCTTGCAATCCCTCACGTATGGGCAAAGAGCAGAACATGGGTGAAGGAAACTGGTCTTCTGGTTTCTTTGGCCATCACATGTCAATGTGCTATGATTCTTGTGACCAGAATGCAGATGCTTCTGCACTGAACTATGCAACCAGGAGTTGCATATATATCAGATCATATTATTGCAAACCTAATCTTCTGATCCTACAGACCGGGACTAATACTGGAACACGTTAAAATAACACTGGAAAGAATTGCCAAAATAAGTTATAGATTCTTATTTCTTGGAGGAATTATAAATTCAACTGAACAGGGCCTTGAGCAACTTGATCTGACTTTGAAGCTGGCATTACTTTGAGTACAGTATTTCTAAAGGTCCTTTGACGCAATTATTCTGACTACATTTTGGTCACTAATGAAACAGGAGGCTCATGGATTTCTATGAAGGTATGGGCCCAATCCTGGGCCAAAACAGACTGAACATTGATCAGGTATCTTCTGTAAAGCTATGTATGTGCTTAAGAGGGTGGGAGGAATTAAAGTGTATGCCTCTGAGGATCTCTGTAAGAAAGTATGGCACTTGACACTGACTTTGCAAGCACGCTTAATGCATGCAACTGAAAATATACAGGTGCAGTATCATCACCTGTTTCTGAAAATGTGGTCCAGTTGATCTGGATGATTTCTATTTGAATCCTCTTTTGCATTACTTCCTGTTCAAACCTCTGGCAAATGCTGCTGAAAAGGGTTTACCTGTTGTTAGAAAAAATTCTCCTTGTTTTGGGAACTTGTACAGCGAAAGAAAGTACATCTGAAAATAGTACGAAGGAAAGTATAGATTATAGCCTCTGGATATAAAATAAAGTTATTTTCTCTTTTTTCTGACAGGTCTTTGTCAGCCTCGTGTGTCAGGAGTAGTTGGAGCAGAACCCTTCTCTGCAAAATTGCGGTATACTGGCCCAGAAGATCCTGATTATGCCAACTTCATCAAATTGACAGTCACTATGCCACATATTGATGGTATGGTATAATCAGCTAATCAGCTGTGGAGTTGAGAGAATTCATAAAACAAGCTGTTATTTGAGATATTTTATTGGTCATGGTATTTTAAATAGCCACGTGGGACCAGAGAAAAGCTTGATGTATGTACAAGTGCAGTTTGCGACAAGGTGCATAAGATACTGTGTTAATACATAGTCTTGATCTGAAGACTGTTTTCAGATTAATTGCATAGTTTACAGAAGTTTGGCTAAGTTTGCACTTCATAAACTCCTTTGAAACGCATACAGATATATCAAAGAAGAATTTATTTATTAAAAGACATAAAGCCATTTAATTACTATGTGTCTCTGAAAAATATCCCACAAAATCCTGACTGAAAATTATGTTGGAGATTTAGAAATATTATATTTGGCATTCATATCACAAAGAGACAATTGTTGTGGAGAAATCTCATACACACATAGTGTATCAACTTTCTCTGAATTCTAAAGTCCATTAATTGCTGTATGTGCAAAATAGCTTGCTTAGTGTTTGACAAACTTTGGCTAAATTAAGCAGTTTTGAACACTGAAATTTAGTTATAGTGCTATAAATTAATGTTTTCTAGGCATGCTGCCTGTTATTTCAACAAGAGAGCTCTCCAACTTTGAGCTGACACTTAGCCCTGATGGAACTAGAGTTGGAAACCATAAATGCTCCAACCTGTTGGATTACACAGAAGTGAAAACCCACCATGGTTTCTTAACTGATGCTACTAAAAATCCAGATGTGATTGGAGAGACCATTCCGTATCAATACAGCCCAGTAGTTAGAGGATACAATACCTTACGCTTCTACCGCAATCTGAATCTGGAAGCCTGTTTATGGGAGTTTGTTAGCTATTATGACATGTCTGAGCTCCTCACAGACTGTGGAGGCACCATTGGGACAGATGGACAGGTATGAAGCTGTAACTTGATTTCTTACTATGTTCTTAAAGTGAAAGATTTCCTTGATAATGTATCGATGCCTATAGAAATAAGTGGGTTTAGAATTAATTTAGTTGAAAAGTAGTTGGTTTTTCTTTCTAGACTTCCTCCAAGGTTAGTTTGTTTCTTAAAGCTATTAATATTCATTAAATGTTAATAGGCTATATGTGAAATCCGTGTCTAATTGAAGTTAAGAGAATAATTTAGTCTGAAGTAGACTTGCTGCGATTTTCTCCCAATACAATTTTGAAGTATTTTAGGACAAACTGATCCTACTTTTATTGTATAATGAACCACCTTAGTCTTTTCTTAGAATAAAAGCCTAAAGGATTGCTTTTATTGCATTTAGCATATTTGTCCTACTGGGATATATATATATAGATATAGAAATATATATATCACATATATATATAGATATAGAAATATATATAGCACATATATATAGAAAAATATATAGCATATATAGCACATATATATAGAAAAATATATAGCACATATATATAGATATAGAAATGCACTAAATTATTATTGGTCATGGCATATCTTTAAAAAGAGTTTAAAAAAAATTGTAAAGAACCTTCTTGCTGATAACACGCGACTGCAATGTCCTACTAGATGCTTGCCTCTGCTCATCTCTTGCTCACTGGGTAACAAGACCTGCCAGTGCAGACAGCACAGTAATCTCTCATTACCCAGCAAAAAATTCCTTGCTCAGAAAGTCAGGAAGCAGAAAGAAGCTGCTGATACAGAATGTCTGAAGAACAGACCTGTGAAAGTGGTTGGGAGTTAAAACAAAGAGGCTGGGAAGATCTTCAGGTGTGCTTTGGAGAATTATTCATGGAAATCCAGAGTAATGTGGAAGCAAAAAGCATGCAGGATTTCTTCTGGTGCAGTGACAGTGATGCTAATCCCTTGTATTAACTACTACATAAATCTGTCTGATCCCACTCAGGCTCTAAAGTACAAAAGCTATGAAGATCAATCCTTTATGACACAGAAAAATCTTTTTAGGCAATAATCATACAGGCTGGAAGAAAGACTGGAAATGCAGTACCTCATTTCAGAGAAGTCTATCCATGGCATCACAGCTGTGTGGTAAAGCTAAATCACTTTCCTGGCTGTCTTAAGCCAATGTGAAAAGGATGAGGCCACTGTGTGAAATGGCAATAATTTCTCAACTTTGTAACAGATGTTCATTTTGCCAAGGACCCTTCTTCTTATCAGACCTCAGTAGACTTATATGCACAAATTCTTATTTTATCAGTCCCAAATGATATGAGGCCTTAACAGATGAGAAAAGTGTGTCATTGTTGACAAGAACCTATGAGCATGTGCAATAGCAAAGCTATTCTATTAGTAAAAGCATAGGTGTCAATGGACATATAGATAGCTAATCTGATAAGTTGATTTTTCTCTCTGTTTTTGAATTATTTTTCTCTTTTATACTTACACGCCTAAGGCCCATTTTCCTATGTGAGTGTCCGCAGGTGATCGTGCAGTTTGCTGGACAAGAAATTCCACCAGGCTCTCCTTAGCCCTTGGTTAACTTCTAACATGCTACCCCTTTAACCAGAGATCATATATTCTGTATATTATGAGAACAAAATGGAGCTTCTGTCCTTCTTAGATACAAAGTCTGTGGTGGATCTGTCATCTCAGTGCTCTATCATAAGTTCTGGCTCCTGTTTGTTATAGAGACCAGCTCAAGATCTCTCTGTCTTGATGCTGGAAGCTCTCCGTTGGTGCATCTGCTTGGGGTTGCCCCTCTGCTACAAGCAGATCCTCCTACAGGTGCATTCCACTTGAAGCGTGTACTTCTCAGAGGGAAGGGGAGGGCATGCATGTGTGGGATGTAAACCTTACACATTCCCACAAGATAAAAATGACAGCGGTCTTCACTGTTCTGGAAATTATTTAATGTCTTCAACTCGTAGTTCCTTTTACTATCTCTTTATGCCCATGCAATATGCAGCCGTATATTATTTCACGCACACACAATCATAAGCACACAAGCACACACAGCTGCCAAGCAGCTGCAACTCCAGTCGTGTGAGCTATGCAAGCCACTTCTGCCACAGTGAAAAGGAAGGAAGACTTGATATGAACCCTTTCCGTTTTATATACTTCTGTGTCCTTTACAGAAAAGATTGAATAGCTCGTTTAGACAAATATGTGTCTGAATAAAGCCTGCATATGTCTATTTGCATATAAACAGAGGAGAAAATAAGCACTATTACTACATTTTAGTAAATAAAAAGAACTAATATTTGATTGTGAAGGACATGTATAAATGGTAATGTGACCAAGAAAGATAGCTGTACTTGCTTTAAGCTCCAGAAGTGTTATGTGCTTTAGGTATGATCACCCATTTAAAAGCAGAAAGCGATGAACATGGGCTATGAGAGCCATTAAGCTGCATCTGAAGTCATCCTTTAATGCCTTGTAGGTTATGGCTAAAAGGTTAGAGTGTGTTAAGTGAAATATCTAGCTGAAATACTTCTAGCAGCAAAGCATTGCCCTGAAGCCAGTATGCGCTTCACTGCACTCCCTGTTTCCCCACCTCCTTTTAATTCTTCTCCAGGTTTGGTCTTTATCTTCACATGACCCCCTCCAACTGAGAGGGGAGGCAGTCAGCGCCCTATCTCTGTGGTTGTCACCATTGTTGTTTTTTTCTCCTTCAGTGAACAATTAATAATCCTCCTCTGTGACAGTAAAGCTGGCAGCTATGGTTTTCACCATGTTTTTTTTAGCATACAAAGGAAGCTTCTATTATACAGACAGAACCAATAGATTAAAAAAACACGTTCTTATGACATCCTGCTACCATTGCAAATTTCATAGTTTTAATTTACCAGATATTTTGGCTAGATCTTTGAGCTCAAAATTCTGTTTCTTGATTCTAAATCTCAAGTACCTGTATGGTCAAAGACAGCACTGGTCGACTCAGACAGAGATATTTCATGAAAGAAACTGTCAACATATTGTGTGATGTGGACCTCCACTTTATGGGAGCTCTTCCTGTGCTAGGGGAAGAAAATGAGCTTCAGTCAACAAGAAGTGAGTTCGGAGACCTGCAGCTGGTGTAGCAGTGCTTGTACTTTACTGCAAGCTGCAGCTGTCTTAGCCAGTTCCCATGAACTCATGAACTGTCATAATACATACAGAGAAGGTCTTAGTTTTCTTTTTTTCTTTTTTTTTTTTTTTTTTTTTTGCTTTGAGGCCTTTTGCTCGTGACCCATTCTCTTTCTCAATTACTCTGTGCATGAGCAAATCCTGTGTGAGTTAGATGCAGCACTCTTTTCAGTATACAGCTTGACGCTTTGTTCCTGGGGTCTCTCCTTATTCACCACATCTGAGAAATCAGGCACTTAGGTATCTAAATATGGATTTAGATGTGCAGCTTAAAGAATGTATATTTAAAAATAAAGACCTAGTCCTCTTTAAATTGTGCTAGTTCTTTTGGATTATAGTTATGTTCTGGTTAAAGTTAAGGTTAGATTTTATAATTAGCAGCTAGTTTTCTTTCAGCCAACCTGCAGTAAGGTTAAATTTCAGTGTCTGTCTTTAAAAACGTATATGTCTTAAAAATAAGGAACTCACCTACCTGAGGGCTATCTTCCTGTATTTTCAGGTAATTAATAAAGGTCATTAGACTTTACTTCGTGGGGACATGTCAAGTACTACAGACATCTCACATTCTCAAGACACGTGCTAGGACAATGCCAGATATTCATGAAACACAGTTAAAAAAGGGAATAGTGAAAACCAAGCAAGCGACCATATTTTATCAAATTATATTTTGAAGTGTTGGCCTAGACATATATGATAGAGTGTGAAGTGTCATCTGATCTCATTTCCTACTGTTTTAACTGCTTTAGCCACACAGTTTGGCACCTGAAGGCTTCTGTGTGGCTCTGGCCAAGTATCTATATGTGGATGTTGCTTTCCCTAGTCACAGTCTCTTGGCATAGGGAAGACTTGGCATAGGGAAGCAAGGAAATTACCATTCAAAAAAGTTTATTAACAAGAATTAATTAAGCCAGTCTTTGACAGAAACAAGAAGGTGAAGAACATATATTAAAATACTTAAATGTACATCTTGAGACCTTGAAGCTGCTTTGATTGAGTAGTTGAGCAGTTTGGTTTGCTCTCTAACGAAAACAGTTATTTCTGGCCACAGCTGAAAACATCTTTCTTCCAATATGTTCAGTTCACATTTATGCTACACATATTATGGCACTGGGTGTTTGAAAATCCCATTGGAAAACAAGTTTCAAAATTACCAGTGTGTTGCCACAGCTTCTATGAGCAGCTCACAGAGTTTTTATTACACTGTAACATTATCCTTCCAGCTTCAATAGTTCTAGTTTTACCAAAATCATACTTCAAGGGGAAAAATCAGCTCTTCTGAAAATATCACTAGATCTGTAAAATGGAAATAGACAGAAATGTCCATTTTCGTATTTTTATGTTCAGTTAGCTGCCATAGTCAGGTTTAAGAGAGCCCTGTAGCTTGTATTCCCTTGACATGGAAGCTCACTAACAGCCAAATCTTTTTTCTCCAGCTGCAAACACATGCATTTTGTGAACACCGTGAAGAAAAAACTCCACTGTAAAGTTAATGCCCCAGCTGTGTAACAAAGTCAGACGTTAATTTTTTCAAGGAGCTGGCATTTGAAGGCTGTACTGCATTCTCCTCTCCATTCAGACTTCTTTAAACAAACCTGCTTTACATTTCACTTGTGATCTAACTGGCTACATGCCTTCTTGGGGCCAGATCTTAGCTTTACTGTATTGGTATTGTGTAAACAGTTAATTGATAACATTGTTAATCTTGTGTGACTCAGATTCACAGACAGAACAAGTAAATACAACAGAAAATGAGGCTCAGGACAGTTTAGAAGGCAAAAATACAATTTTTAGGAAAAGTTTATTTCATTGGCATATACAATAGAAAACATGAACTTGTGTTATTTCTGATTCTGGTTTTATCAGTACCTACATACAGTGCACACATGCACAAAACTGCCAAACTGCCTTCTGGAAATGTAGGCCAGATAAATAAAATATAGTATAAATTTAGAACAGAGTCCAGATCCCAAAGCCTTAACTGGAAATATTTTTTTTGTTGTTGTAAATATTCTTATGTGTTACATGACAGATTTTCAAACTAATTGGGGGCTGGGGGGGGGGGGGGGTGTTGCTTAATGAAGTTTGACAGTTTGCATCAGAAAGGGGAACAAAAGAAGAACACCTATAGAAACTACCATTAGTATTTCCTAAAGTCCTAAATGGGAATTGTCAACATTCAGAAATAGACCTTATGCTCTGTGGCAACTTATCTTGCAAAGAAAATATATGAAACTCTACTTCTTGTATCAATGTCCAGTGTAAATCGTGTTCTTTACTCACACACATGAATTTTGAGATGCACTTTGAATGATTTGTGATCTACATTTTTTCATACATTAACTGCAGGGGTCTGCTTCCTGCTTGGAAGAATTTTTGTCTTTGGTTTTCCCAGGTTCTCCGGAACTGGCATTGTTACAGAGTATTAGACAATTTCCCCAGCTCAGCTGAGGTGTAGCTGTAGTCTGTATTTCTCTCCTAGTATCACAAGGCTAAAAGTCACACCCACTTATAATTGTTTAAAATTAATGAGTATAATTTTATCAGTACAATTGTTAACATCTCCTGTGCATAGGATACATAGATACATAGTGCACCTGTTTTGTCTCTCCACAGCACTTAAACTGATCTCACACTTACACAGCTCTAAGTTACCACTTTGGTTTCATCATGTCACGTTGAGATAAAATATGAACAGCTGGCTACATCCAATAGGCTTTGCAGACAGTGCTGTAAAATAAAGATAACTCAATGGAAAGAATGTTTTCTCATGTTTGCCTAAATGACATTATTAAGGGGGCTAGAGAATTAAGACTCCTCCATCTGTGTAACACATTCCATCAATTCATTTGTTGGAGGGTCTGTGCACTTACTGCTCAGTTTTAATCTGCAGTTAATTTCTTCTTTATTTTCTTTTTATTGTGTCAAGAAGATCCTCTGTATTTCATATAGCGTATAGTCCTGTGATTTTTCCTTTCTGCCTCCCGAGGCGTAGTATTCCCCTTGTGGCATTCTCCTTTCCAGCAAGAAATGAGAAGGGTTTGTATGTTTTAATTTACTGTTAGGAGAGAGAAAACTATTCAGTGATTGTCTGGCTATCAGTATTGTAGGTTTTCCTCCACACCTGCAAATCCATGAGTGCCTGAAGAATGGTTTGTGTTCATAGAAATTTAATCAGCTGGTTTAGCAAGAACTCATTTCTCTCCTTACATGCCACGAATCTCACATAAAGGAAGCTATACTGATGAAAGCATGTAGACTTTCGTAAGTACACAAAGAAATTCCCAGGCTGGGTCAACCAGCCTGTTGCCCACACATCTGTCATGGGTTTTGCCAAAAGACAAGAACCTTCTAAATTCTAGGGTTCTAGAAATGGAGACAGTTCTTTGGCACCATGGTTTCAGACTTACCTACAGAGCAGTGGTAATGTATGACAAAGGAGCAGTGTTTCAGGCAGAACTGCCCCAGAAGGGATCCTACTGCTGCATTTTCACCAGTGCAAATTAGCTGATCTCACTAACACTATTCTGTCATTGAAAGGAGACAAAAAAACCCTTGAATGTGTCTTAGAAACCCCATTAATGGATTGCTTTATGTACAGTGTATGCGAAGAGGCCCTGATACCTTGTACTTGAAAATCAAGAAAAGCTTTGGAAGAAGTTTGTTTTCTTTTATTTGAGGTGGCAGACAATACTGAGCTGGAAGGGATTTTGTGGATCACTGTGCTTAATACTCTATATAGTATGGTTCCAACACTAGTAAACTTAACTGAAAAACTAATAGGATTTCATTGCCTCACTATTCTTGTTGAATGCCACCACACCAAGGGTTAGAAATTCTTCTGATTTCTGGGCTGTATTTGTTATGCCTATTTGTTCCCATGTCAGCACCATCTCTCATCATCAGTGGCCCTCCTCCATTGTTAACCTCCTGATGTGTATAGACAGCATTCTTATTCTCTCTCAGCCTTTGTTGTACCGGGCTAAACAACCCAGCTATTTTAGACTCCCCTCATCCCATAGTTTTGCCATTCCTGTGTTTACATTGATTTCTTTTTCTACAGTCTACAATGCAAATCAGGCTTTTTCAAGCATGGATGATCAAAGCTGTTCCAGATAAGCTCTCACTAGTGCTCTGTATAATAGCATGCATGCTTCTAATTTCCACCCTATTCCTCAGTTTATCTTAGGATCATATCACATGGAGAGGGTAGGAAGGTCATAGTTGTGATGTGATCAACTTCGCATACCAAAATTTCTTCCCCTCTGTTGTTTCTAACTGTTGTCTTTCATTTCTACCAGAAATCCCTGATACTAGTTGCCATTACAGTATACTTTATGCTATAAAATTTCACCTTATTTCAGTCCTGGTCTTCAAGGTCATTA
>JBCJKH010045577.1:0-29060 GCA_039877255.1 Loriculus beryllinus | reverse complement strand
GGTAACCTGAAAGTGTGGCCAAGCCCACGGACATAAATCTGGTGCTCAGGAAGGCTGTGAGGATTGACCCACACCCCAGGGATCTGCTGCAATGGGCACTTAGCAGGGGAATGTGAGTGCTGGCTATGGACATGGCCATCCTTACCCATCCCACCACAGAGTCACAGAATCCCAGAATCCCAAGGGTTGGAAGGCACCTTAAAAGATCATCTAGTCCAACCCCCCTGCAAGAGCAGGGTAACCTGGAGTACATCACACAGGAACTTGTCCAGGTGGGCCTTGAATAAGGCCTTCTCCTCCTACTGAAAAACAATAGAGCAGTAACTTTTGTAACAATAAAATGTACTGATGGGAAATAAAATACTCCTTATTGTAATCTTGGTTACAACCCACGAATTGCACCTGAAAACTATTCCTCAAACACCTGATGCTCTGCAAGACTCAATCACGGTTTGGGGTTTAGAGCAGCATTGCCCTGGCAACTTAAGGACCACATACATGGACCTGTCGCTTGAGAAAGACCACCTGATACCAAAAAGGTTCTGTGTGTAAATACACAGATAAAGAAACATCAGTTCCGCCCAGTATCTGCACCTGAGTTTATTCTGCCACTTCTGCCCTCCACAGTTTAAGCTAAAAGCCCTTTCTGGATATACCTTATCATACAGCAGATAATAATTGAGGCCGTGGAGTACACAAAGAGAAACACATCCCCCTTCCTTTAGCTCAGAGCCACACAGCAATTCCCAGCTTGCATGAAGCCATGGTATCTTCCAAGATGCCTACAGGTAGAAAGCAATGCCAATTAAATTCTGCACACCCAGCCATGTTTCTCACTTAATATCAACTACATGGGTCCAATTATGCCTTTCCCATCTCTCTCAGAGCTCTAACTGATGCACAGCCAACAGCTGGTCGCTCACTCTATCCTACCAGAGACTGACTCCAGCAGTCTTACATATGGGTTACAGACTAACATGTAAGGTTTATGTGGTGATCAGGTGGGATGTGTCAGTCAACAGGAGTGGTGGGGACAGGGTGCTGGATAGTAAAGCAAGAAGCACAGGGACCCTGTTAAGTTGAGAAGGGAAGCATCTGCCCCAAGCCTTTCAGCTGGGTGGTCTATGTGAAAGGCAGCAGAAAGGGAATATTCAAAGAGTCAAACCAGGGTGGGACACAGAGTGTTAAGCTAAACAGAGTTTGGGATTGAAACCCTCTATTTCCTTTGTGGTATCCTCAGCCATGCCCAAAGGACTGTCCATCAGCTGTGCACAGTCTTGGGAAGAGGAGCACAGGAGCTCTCTGGGATGCAAGAAAACATGCTTCTCCCACAGAAGACAGTTTGTGATGCACAACACCCAGCAAACGTCCTCTCAGCTCTGACTGTTCAGGATTTTATCAGATTCAGCTCACACAGCAGCAGCACCATCATTCACATAAACCCCTTTGGAAAGGGTGATGCTGCTGTCAGCTTTTCCTGGAGCCAGGCTCTGCATGCATCACACCCAAGCTCTCCTTGGAGAAGCAGTGCTTTCCCAAGACAGCCTGGCAGAGGGAAGCTCATGGATCTTCTCTAACCATATAGCTGGCCCATGAGGAGCAGACACAGCTGCTAGTGTAGCTGCAGCCCATTCCTTTGATAGTTCCAATAAAGGAAGCATTGCTTATGAGGATGAAGGAGCACTGAAGGAGGCCACCTTGATTAAACTGGGTTGTTCTGCTGAGAACTCCTCAATTCGCTGCCTTGGTTATGCCTGTTAGAGCATACAGCATGCAGCCGGATGACATGAATTGCCTTTTACCTAATTGGAAAACACCCACAGAGTTTAGAAGTAGTCATTTAGACAGACAAATCAATAAAGGAAATGGTAAGCAGGAGAATACAGTGCGACTGTGGAGCCTGTGTGGGTTCTATATGCTTTTCCTTAATGAAGATTAACTCTTGCCGAGTTTGCAGGCATGCCTGGACTTGGATAATAGCAGAACTAATGGATTCTGCCCTATAACGTCGAGGAGGAACTTTGCCCTCATGCGTGCATCTTAAGGCAAGAGAATAAGCCTTTTGTTAAAGAGGCTAGACATTTATAAGACTTAGAAATTTGGAAGACATTGCAGAGAATGCAGAAGAGAGGAAGAAATTAATTCCAATGGTTCTGAAGCTGGCAACCATATCAAAAGTTACATTTCTGTTAAAAGGAAAAAGAAGCAAAACCTGGTTTCCAAAACAGCAAGGGCTGCATTTCCACAGAGGTCTAACTGTTGTGAGGCAAACTGCAATGAAGGAAATAAGCAGAGAAGCGATTCCAGCTTTTCCACCTTCCTTGTCCTTTTACCTCCACCCTTATCAGTGTCTGGGCAAATCCCCTCCCACAAAGCCTCCCTAAAAGTTCAAGACTATTAAGAACAGTTACTTAGTTAAAAACCCCTCCAGGTTTCAAGAAAAAACAACAGCAAACACCCCCCCAATTCTTACAGTTGCTTAGCTTAGAATTAGTTTTGTTTTTCTGATTTCTCTTTGGCACTTATTCCCCTAAATCTCCAATCACTTTCACAACAGGCTTATGCTGAGTAGCTCCAGGCAGATGAGAAAAAAAAATCCTGTTTAGCAGCGTAAGTATCCCTCCTCTCACTGGTGCTAATAGGAGTTCCATGCATAAATCACAGCAGGCACCAAAGGGAGAACAGATCCTGAAGCCTACAACTGTCTGCCCACTGCTTGATTCTCTTCTCATTTACACCAATATATTGGCCTCAGGAGGAGTGCTTCAGCATGCCTCAGTGTGAGAGGAGAATCAGACTGTGGGATGAGAACAGAGAACTTGACACCTTAGCCTGCTGGCAAAAGTCAGAAGGAGGGTTTGGAGTAACAAAGGTTGGCTCAGGATGGCTCCTCAGGGGCTGATAACACGGGACAGTTTGGGACTCATGTTCCAAACTCAGCCATCCTCACCTCACCACCCCTCATCTCAGCCACAGGCTGGCCAGCCATACCCTGCATCTCCTCTGCAGGTACTTCACAGGAGTACAGTTAACTTGGAATTGCCTTGCTGGGGTGACAACTGATCAGAACAAGGTCTTGGAGGAAGTAGGGCTAAAAATAGCCGAAGTTCAGAAAGAGTCTCTCTCTGAACCACTGCGTGACAGAAGATGAATCAGCCAACCTCTGGGCAACAAGGGCATCTTTTGGAGTATTAGACTACTAAACCAGAATATTCTTTCACCTCTTTCTTGCTCCTATTTGGAAATACCTAGTAAGTGTTTGTGCAGTGTCCTCTCCAAACTAGCCCAGGTTCTAGGGAAGGGGAACACAAAGCAAAGCAACCCTGGCAGCTTTCATTTGCTACGTTTGGTGCCTTCGGACTGCCAGTAGCAGATGGGATTGTTTTAATGTTGCCTGGTCTCTGTGATGCCCTCCAAAACACCTCCTGGGTTCAGGGTAGGTATTCCGAAGCAGGGCAGGAGGTGGTTTTCTCTGCTAAGCACATGCAAGAGCGTGCAGAACAGGTCTCTAGGGCAGTGTTTTCTCTTTCCCTGTTGTGGCTGACTGGAGGCAGAACAATTGCTAGAGATGTTGCAGGAGGGAAATAACATGACTAGGGGATCTTAATGGGACATAGCTACAGCTGGGGTGGACCAAGAAGTTCCTAAGGGGCCTACAAATAAATCACAAAGGTAATATTTTACAGGGAAGGTCTGCCAAGCAACCTATCATGGTCATTGCTCTGTAGAGGTCTACTGGCATTAGAAAGCAGACCTCTGTTTCAAAGGAATATTTTCCACCAGGATTTTGAGTGAGTTTTTGTCTATGTTATAGCTGCAGTTCTTCAGTTCATGTTTCCTCTCAAACCAGCATTTTATTGATCAACATAAACAAGTAAAAAGCAAACAGCTCCTTAAAAGAAGTACTTTTCATTTGCACTTGTGCTCAGCTGGAGGAGGAAATACATAATAAAATAAATGGATCTTTTATGAGTTCCTTTTCTTCTTATTGACAAAGTGTATTTCAATAAGGACTTTATTTCCTCTTGCTTGATCCCACACTAAAGTTGTGATCCCATACTTTGGACATCAGTCTGTTGCCATAGAAATAATCATAATATCACCAAAAATGCATTATTATGACTTCACTGCAGGATCAAGGAGAGAGAACAAGACAGGCTGCAAGGGATCAAGGCCTTAAGCAGCAGCAGCCTCAGTTACTAACACAAAGAAAGAGAACAATTATGAAAAACACATCCAAAACAAATTCACTTCTATTGCGCAATGTTCAAAGACTATTTTCCCTAGTAGGCAAATGCTTTCTGAAGCACTAATTTAAAATAGATCCTGAATGCCTAGTTTTCATTCTTCCAATCTGTAATTCCACTCAGCAGTTTGAAATATGCCCTTTCCATGAATGAATCCTGCCATTTTTCATTCCATTGCTTCCCGATACCCACTCAGGACCTGTTTGCCGTGTTTGTAGTCCCATGTGAAAGGAGCGTAGTCTCCAGTGAAAGGATTAATGCTTAATTCAAAAGAATTGTTGCAATTGCAGAGAGTCTTTCAGTTCAGGTGACGTGGGTGATGGGACGAGGTGACGTGCACCAGGTCCTACCCTGCAGTGGAATAGCACATGGCCAGAAAAACAGGCAGATCTGATGAGCTCTCCCTAAGCCTAAAAGTACTTTCAGATACTGAGTATCCCCAAGGCTGTGTTTTACCTTCATAAAGTGAACTTTTGTGTTCACTTTCACCCTCCACTATAGCACCTCCTTACAGTGGTTGAGCCAATTTTAACTCTTACCCAAGACAAAGCCCAGGACTTCAGGGATCCCACCAGAAAAGCCTTTCTTCAGCTAATCACAATTCAAAGGTAAGATGTTTGAGCCCTTCGCTTATACCAAGTATCTGGTTAAACCTGAGACTTCATCGAGGACCCTCCACCTCCGAGCAGGTCTGTGTGAATGAATTAAAGCCCCAGAGGAGAAACAACATTGATACTTTGAGAACTTAAATAGCTCAATGGGGCCTGCAAGGTGGTGGGTGCTACCATACCCTGCTGATGTAATTCCTGGTGGGAAAAGCAACATTACAAGAGCAATAGCAACAGACACACTTTGAACAACTCCGTAAGAGCTGTGACCTTAATGATTCGCTCTCAGGCCATATTTGTTCTTGTGGGCAATGTTCCATTGATCATTCTTCGGGGTTGCCTTAAGCTGCAGAAGAGGTGCTGCTGCAGAATACAACTTTAGACTTTGAACTTTAACAAGCATGACTTCCTCCCAAAAGGCACCAGCCTTGGCAGCAATCAGGGCTCCTTTCCACATATCCCACATCAAACAGTTTGCCCCTGCAACCCTGTCTTAGGTAGAAAACAGGATTTGCAGTGGTCACAGACAATATAAAAAGTACTGGAAGAAAGATTAAGGAGGAAGAAAAGAAAGCAATGGTTGAGATAAGAGTGTTCCTCCCTGGGTTTTCTCATTTTCTTTTCTATGAAAAACTTATCTTTCTTTTGACTTCCAACATGCACATGCCATAAACTTGTGATTACTTATGAATTTACATGTCTACAACACAGGTTGCTCAACATTACTCAATTTTCCAAGTGAGAAAGCCTAGAGCATCTGTGTCACATAACAAAAGATTACACATTCCCATTAAGAATGCACTGGGTTTTTTTGCCTCCAGATGTGTTTTAAGCTGTTGGGAAGCTTCAGAATTCAGCAGATTAACTGCTCTAAATGTCATCTGATAAAGGGCACTGAAGCCAATGGCTCAGTCACACTACACAGATTTAATTACTTGAATGAAGTACCCTCCAAAAGAAACGCAGGTTGGGTTTGGTCAGGAGGGCTTTTTGTGCCTGTGGTTTTAGGTTTGTTTTGGTTTGTTGGGTTTTTCGTTAACTCATCTTGAGTTTGTATTTTTTCCTAATTGAAACTAATTTCCCTGGCTGTTTTATTTTAGAAAACACCTGGAACGGGACTATTATTTCAAAGAGGTAATTATGAAATTAGAAAGATAACTGTGCTACTTATTTCTTTAATTACAGATATAAATAGGGACTATAATGCAGAAAGTGCTTACAGACATCTTCCTAGATTGTGCTGGAAGAAAACTGCAGAATCTGCTACCCGTTTAATTCCAAGGAGACACAAACCAAGCTAAAATGAAGAGGTTGCTAAATCTACTGCTGAGTTCTGCTTGAAACTCTGACAAGGCTCTTCCCCATCATAGCCCTGTTTGTGCAACCAGAGCAAAAACTGTGAGGGTCTAGGGGGTTGGTTGGTTGGGTTTCTTAAAGCTTCCTCAGCTCTTAGTACACCATTGGAACCAAACAATGATGTCTGCAGGTACTGTGGAAGGCAGGACTTCTCTGATCCCAGAAGGAGCACAGCAGGATCAAAGCATAATAGCAGCCCATATTCTTTGCCAGAAGCCTTAACCACTTGCCTTTTTGAGCTGGAAAAGCAAATCCTACATTAAAGTGTCTACAGGTAACACAGTGCAGCACCAATTGATACAGAGAAGTATCACATTAAACAAAGGTGACACTGGAGGTTTTTCAGAGCAGGCAGGACAAGACCACCTCAGGAATAAAAAGGCTAAAGTCGATCTCAGGTGGGTCTAGAGGCTCTCCTGAGGCCTCTCCCAACCCTATGCACCAACAGAGCCTGTGCTCTAGGGGACCTGGGCCAGCATAGCTCAGTGCAAGACAGAAAGCAGCAACACCAACAACCAGAACCAAACGCAGTTGTTCACCATCCCGGTTCAAAGCCCTCTTATTTCAGCTGGCTGCAGCAACAGCCGTAATTAGGCACTCAACACAGCATAATGCTTGTCAGAAACCAAGGTGGCCCCACACAGAAGTCATGTAAAGAGGGAACTTCCACAACTGCAGCTTGCTGACCCCCCTCTGCCATGACCTGGTCATTCTCCATCACTGATCTCAGCCCTTTTTTTCACCCATGGCTCCCAAGCCACCTGCCAGGTAATAAAAGCCTGCATCAAAATGCACAGCACACAGGGTGCTGTGAGCCAGAAGCGACATTTGTCTTGCAGACCTGGCAACCTGGATAAGGGCCAGGTATCACAGCATTGTTTGATCTTTCTGCTGAGGCTGTAAATAACTTCCATGGGCAGCTGAATGGATAGAAAGAGAGAATCTGCCTTGTTAACTACAAAAGCAAGGTGCTGCTGTGTCAGTGGCAGAAGACAGTTAAGCAACATAAGCAGCCCCTGCTGTCTGCAAATCTTTAAAGGTGCCCTGAGTTTCAAAGGGAAGGTTTAGGATGCTGTGTTTTTCTTGCATCATCAATAATTGTGTCTTTTCCTTTCAGTGCATTGCTGTCCATGAAGATCTGCCCACCAACAGCATCCCAAAATGGATTAATGGAGTCCTGGAAGGATATGTGGCATTTCAAGCCCAGTCTCACTCAGGGAAATTCTGCATCCCTTTGGTCTCCAAAAACCTCCAAGCCCCCTATCCCATTAAAACTAAATGTGCTCACTGAGCGTGGTTAACAGCATTTTGGGCAACAGACATATGCATCTCTTCTCACTCTCTCCTTCCCTCACAAGGTAATAAGAGGGGTGGGGGAAGCAAACTCTTTCACCTCTGTAGGGGATGATACTCCAGTAATTACCATTAAAGTACCAGTAATGCAGCAGCCAAGGAAGCTGCCCAAGCTAAGGGCTTTTTCCATGTTAAATAATTCAAACCTACAGTATTTTTTCCTGCTGTCACAATCCAGTCATTCTCATGAACGCTAAAAACATCTGCTTAAAAATAATCTTTGTTTCCTTCCAGTTGTTTGAGGCTTTCTACAAAGAAAGAAACAGAGAGCTTCTTATTTTCGAAAGAAGTGCTAAAAATTAAAGCAGAGGCACAGAAAAATCTCTCCTGCTGTTTTCCTAGATCACAGACTCATTGGGCATAGGCTAAGAAATTCCTCTAAGTGCTCATCTATGCCATCCTTCAATCTCCACGCAGCACAAAGATCACCTTCCAAACTCGTCCCCACACTGTTTAAGTTACTCTGCCTAACTTTTCCCTTTCCTTTAATAACTTTTTTACCTATTACAAAAATTACAGATCTATAAATATTATATACCTCTTATAAATATTATTAAATAAATATTATAAATAGCTATTATGAATTTCTTTTCCCTTTTCATTCTGATACCTTTTCTTTCTAAATATAAACAGATTTGCAGCACTAGAGCTAAGGACCTAGTTCTCCTCCCCTTTGCAGAAAAGCAAACCAAGGAACAATTCCAATGAGAACACTTCTAAAACTGACTAAATTGCACCAAACACATTCCTAGTATTGAGGCAATATTTTTGTCTTGAGGAAACGATAAAACTTATCTAATGACTTCAGATGGGGAGTTTATGAGATCTGGCACTTTTGGGGCCAGAGGAAATACTATTTTAATGAATTGAATTTATGGAAGCACTTAGGCTGGATCATTACTCTCAGAGCTAAAATGTTTAACTTGAAATAGTGACTTAAAGCTAGATTTGTTCTGAAAAGCAGGATTTCCTGCTGAATGTGGGTGATTCCTGCAAAGTTACAACCCAGGAGACCTGACTCAATCACAACCATTCCCTAGAAGCAGATGAACTCCTCAAGCACTTTTCTTCCCACTGAAAGCTATCACATCCCTTCAGTTGTTCTTGTAAGCCTGCCCAAGGCAGCAGCAGTGGGACCCAGTTCTGGCTTAATTCTGGACAGGCTGGAGTGAGTACAGCTATGAAAGGCTGCATCCGTGGCTCTCCTTTGTGGAGTTCCTCCTTAGGGTGAAGGCATTCCAAACTGCAGCCACCCATTTCAGGGACAGCACTCACTGCTTCAGCTGTCAAAGCTGTAATGCCATGCAGGAAGGATCTCAAGGGGGCGAAGAAGAGAAACAGAGAGAGCACAGCTCCAAAACGCAGCAGTGAGGATGCTCGCAGAGCACAGGGCTCACCTCCGCCCTGTCCTTCTGCAGAAGCAGCTCTGAGGGCCATCTGTTCCCCATTCCATAAACACTGCACCTAAATCTGGGCTTGTGCTCATCAAGTGCCCTCCCTCTGTCTGACAGCACATACAGCACAGGTGGAAGCCTCTCCATTCAGCACAAAGGATCACTTTCTTGTCTAGATGTGTTGCCAATACGTAGCACAGGAGTTATCACCAGTCCATAATCTAGTGCAGCTCTCAGCAGTGCAGCAAGCTTCTACATTAGTAAAATCCCGGGGGTATTTCGGTACACGGACTAAAATACCATTGAAATTAACTAAAGCCATTTGTGATTTCAATTCCTTCCCCCCCTTATAATCTGTCCAATACAGAAGATTACCATGAGTTACTTAACTCCATATGTAAGTTAAATGAAGTAGCATAGACCATTCCAGCGTCAAAGAACCATGAACTTGTCTATTTATAAGGGCTATAAATTCTTCAAACCTAGACTGATTTCAGTAACTGCATCTTCAAAATCCAATACATATGCTAAACCCTATCATGTTACTATTTCAGCAGAAGTCATTAATTGGATGGCCTCTACTATGCATGGCATTTGAAATTGTTTGCCACCATTATAATGCCAAAAAAGAACAGATTTTCAAGTTTTCATCACCTTTTCCTTTTGAGCTGTTTTGATGGCTGATATTATCAATGTTTATTAGCACCACAGGAATATAACACTACATTGACATTCGCATTTAAACCGGATCCCTAAAGAATTCAAAATTATTGCTTCACATACAGCTACAGTCGAAGACAGCCTCTGTACTGCATCGCTCCACTACTATTGTATCACATCCAGCTGAGACTCATAGCCAAGACAATATTAGCAGAAGGTTCACTCAGTCACATGGACACACATGGTGCTCTTCCAACTCTTATAAAAACAGCTTTTACATTTCAAGTATTGTAGAAAACCATTAAACCCTTTTCTTTAAAGTGATATTTCTGACACCAGCTGACAAGAAGGAATGAAAATTTAAGTTAAAGCTGTTGTTCTATCCTTAATCTACTGAACTGTGGTTAGGAGGATGCACTGGCTGGATAACTGTGTCTCCAATGCTGACATATGCCTTGAAGGTTTAGTCAAAAAGCGAAAAGTGCTAGACACAAGGGCTTATGAAACAGCAGTTTGGAATACACAGGTTACAATCCTTTCCTCACCTATTTCAGAGAATTAATTTTTGTTAACCTGATATAGTCAGAAAGCTGCCCAAAGGGAACAGCTGTGCACTACCAGCAGTGCCATGCATCACTGCCAGACTCCCAGGTGGATGGCATTAATGCAGCCTATGACAGTTCTCAGTTTGTGACAAAGCCTCCAAGTTAATTGCACAAGCATTATTTTTCTCCTCCTTTCATTTTTCAAAGCCCCTTCTAACAGTGCTTCCTAATGAAAACCAAGGGGACAAAGTTTTCTCTCTTTTGTATAATTTGGTTCCCTCAGATTTGCTCGTTGGGCTGAATTCTTCCAGTCCCTGCCTCGCCATTTACCATGCAGCGGAGGTCTGACACCTTCCCTACAGAGACAAGCGGCTTTGCCTTCTCCTTTGGGCTCTCTGCACTCCTCCAAATTATTCTGATTGATATAGACCTCGATCCACGCTCATTAAGCAGAGCTTCTCTTATCAAGCGCTGCTCCCATGGCAACAGCATTGGGCGAACAGGTGCGTGGAGAGCTGAGATGTATTAACCGACAGCCACCCCTTGCCTTTGCCCGCAGACTGCATTCGCGGGGCTTATTTATAGCAGGTAGTAATTAATCCTGGTGAGTCATTTCATTGAGAAGAGTTAAAAAACCCACACAGAATGATTAGTAAGAGTCCCAATTATCCCCATACCTTTGATTCTGCACATTTCACCGCTATCAGATAACACAGAACGGTTGGATTCTCACTGGTGTGGAGATGTCACTGTGAGAAACACTCACAGATGCTGCGCACTCCCACCGCCACAGCACTAAAGCTTGCATTAGTGTTGCTGCAGTGAAGGTGGAGCAACAAAATAGAGACATTGCTCCATAATAAAAATATAGATATAGGCTTTAGCTGGCTTTACTTGGGGACCCATAACAGTGTTCAGTGGGAATTAAATGTACAGCACATGTCTTCAAAAGCTTTGACAGGAATAACAGAAACCAGGTATCAGTCCTGATACAAACTCCTGCTGTGACCTGGAGCAAGTCCCTCAACCTCAGATGTAACTTGCATAGTGCCTCTTTTCCTGGGACTAAAAGCAGTCTGAAAACACTAGAAATATGAAAAATGAGCTATTACGCTGAAAAGTAGGATAGGCTTCACATTTTAAAACAACACGTGGTAGATTCATCTGGACTGCTCTCTGCCCAGCTCAGCCTTGTGGTTTAGAGCTCCTTGAGTAACACAAGTAAGCTTGGGAAGCCCCAACTAAACTACAGCATTTTTGTGGCTGGTGGAAGCTGTGATACATCCTGTGATGCTGCACTAGCAATAGATGGTTGGCTGAAAAGGTTCTCTTAAAACACATAAAGAGACAATAGAAAACATGCACATGATCAGGATAACCTTCAGCCCTCAAAATCAATACCTATCTTAGGTTGAAGTGTACAGCTTAGAGCAGAGGGCTGAGCAGGTGAAGAGAAGATCCTCAGTTATTGTTATGGATACCACTAGAAATATGTGTACAAGCAAATGTTATAATTACTGGGAAACCTGAATATTTCCTATTGCTCTGGTTTGCTTGTCTTTTTTAATTGGGAAAAGTTAAACAACAATCAGGAGCGGGCTGGATCATTCACAGGCAGTACAACCTGAACTCAGCCTCAGGGCCTTCTGAAACCATCAGGTAAACAGGGCTGCAGATTACAATCAGCAGGTAGAAGCTTTCCTCAACCCTTCATCTCTAAGTGAAAACTATGAGTACTACAGCCTGGAAGCCTTTGGGCCTGGGGAATGAATACATGCTCCAGCAATAAATAGCCTTGGGGCAATGACTGCACATCCCTTAAGCAGGGTTCACTGGTGCTGCTGCCTTAAGGACAGTTTGTCAGCAGAGCACTACTGGAGCCACAGGGTCTGAATCTGTCATTGCTCACGAGGACTTTTTGCTGACTCAGATCAAGTCTCCTTCAGAGTTAATCCTATAGTCCAAGGCAGCACCTGCCTTCTTCCTGTTTAATCAAATTCAGGTTAGAACCTTGCAGGCAACAGCTAAACCTGTAATTCTAAGAGAAAGCAAGAATCATGACTGTGTAGCAATTATTCATTTCCTGAACAGACCCAGTTAAATCAGAGTATGAAAAATGAAGGCTGCTCCCTAAACTGCTGGGAAATCCTCCCATGATAAAATTCTTCTTGGAAATATTAATATTTCATATAAATAGGTTGCACATGGTTTGCACCTTGATATAAATCACTGTCTACTTAGACCCAGATCTAGTTCTGGGGCCAAGCACTACACATCCCACCCTTGCAGGAGGTCCTACCAAGCTTAATTGGGAAGTGATGTTGGATAGTATGGGGCAGTAGAGAGGATATAAGTTTGGCTTTTGAGAGACTTAATCCCTTTTTCCCTGAGTCTCATACTACATGGCACACACCCCCTATTCATTGAAATTAATCAGGTGCATTTCTCTTTGAGTCTAGAAAACCTGGTCTCAGAACAATGCAGGTGAATAAATCATTCTTGCAATCCAGACTAATTTTCCATAGCCAAGTCTGCTTGTTATGACTTTCCAACTGCCCAGGGGTATGCGCATCATTCAGATACCACACCAGAGGTCTGTGACAAGACAGAGAGGCCAGCTCATCACTGGAAGCCCACATCTACTGGACTTTAACGTGTAACCTCTCAAGTTACATCAGTTCCAGCTGTACCCCTCAACTCATCCTTCAAAACTGCCTCTTTCAGCACCAAGCCCTTAAATAACTGCCAGAAAGCAGAAGGAGAGGCTGCTGGCAACTTCTGAGGTACATTCATTTCAAGGAGCAGGCGCTGTAAGAAGAGCTGGTCTATGCAAACACCTTTTGGTAATCTCCCTCGTCCTCCCTCCTCTCTTAGGCCTGTGATGCTTCAAGGTGGAATCTGGTTTCCAGTTAGATTTCAGCCTCACCCAGCAGGACCCATACCTCTCTTTTTCTGCTTGTCTAGCACTACTGTACAAGTTATAGTTAATAATAGCACATACTTCAGTGCTAATGAAGTTGTGGTCATCTGAGGACA
Organism: Loriculus beryllinus; assembly: GCA_039877255.1. NCBI lineage: Eukaryota > Metazoa > Chordata > Aves > Psittaciformes > Psittacidae > Loriculus > Loriculus beryllinus. The sequence goes on along the minus strand of JBCJKH010045577.1, from coordinate 15,861 downwards.
TAAGCAAGACAAGGATTGAGCAGAAAGAGAAAACAGGTATTTGGAGTTGACTCAGACTGATTAGAAGAGGTGGAAAAGGCAGACAAATCTTTCTATGCCCAGGAGCTTGCCTACTTTTTCCAGCTTTACAAGTTAGTTTGATAAAAGACAGTACTCTCTTTGCCTAATAATCATGTCTAATGTCAAGAGAGTTGAGGTTTCAGTTAAACTCTATTTAAGCAAGGTTTTAAATTAAAGCATGCAAACTTCGCACTCTTTACAGTGAGAGATCCCTTGTGTGTGTGAAAGAAGAGGGCAGACCACATGGGTCACCACTAGAACTCATTTAGAAATAGCCAGTGGATTTTTTTCCCCTTTCCTAGCAAAGCTGTAAGTATTAAAGCTCCATGCATGGCTCCTCTAAGCCATTCTCTTTTTACATCAAGCATATCAAGGTCACCGTTTTGAATGCTTTCCCTGGGTCTCCACCCTAAGGAAACATGAAGTTGTTCTAACCTGAGGAGCCTATAACAACCCTCCTCAGCAAATTCACATTCTGATGATGATTTATATGTTGTCTTTCTGTAGGTGCTGTCATGTTCCTGTATCCAGACAACAGGAAAACTCTTTTTTCCATTTATGCTGGCTCCAAAGAGCCAATTGCTCTTAGAAACAGTCTCAAAAATAATACTGAATGAAAAACTATCACAGACTAATCGATATACTGATAGGCAAATAGATAGCAAGGTAAAAAGGGAACCAGTACAACAACCCACTCTCTAGATGCTAGTGCATAGCTGTAAGAAAACAGAATAGATTTCAAACCGAACAGATATCACAGTCTGTGGAAAATTTGTAATAACCATCCAGCAAACCTCTGGAAAGGTCAGGAAAAAAATGAGTTTTATCAATGGCACTGATTAAACTGTAGCTACAAAAATAATCAGGGTCTGCCTATACAATGGTTTAAACAATTCATTACCCAGCTTACTTTATGCCAACCTCAGCATTCAGCCAAGCCTGCAGAGTTTCTCTCCACTTCTCCCCAGGGTGTAACATTTACAGGACAGATTCCTTCCATTTCTGTCCCAGAAGGAAACTTCTCCTTTCTTCAGTGAACACACTCCCATTCATGCTGCTTTGGCAATTCCCAGTTTGTGGCCTTTGTCAGAACTGTCATCTTTTCTTCTGCAGAGAACCCTACCAGGATGTGTCTGGGACATGGCATCAGTGACACGGAGGTGACCGTGGAGTTTGCTGTCAAATGAGACCAACCTGTTAGCCCTCCAATGACGTCTGGTGTCATAGCAGTGCTCTGCTAGAGCTTCAAACAGCAAAATCTTTGATGAGGGTAGGAGAGGTATCACCAAACCACACTGACTATGGCTACATGCACAGACAGCAGCAAAGCTGCCCATTTCACTACAGGTTTGATTTCCTTCTTTCCCCTGCCAAGCAGTGACCCCTCCAGATCACTGCCAAGCATTGCTGAAGCTGCTCCAGGGCTTCTGAGGTCTGGAGGCAGCTCTGGTTGAAGAGGATAGGTGATCCTCATATGGATCTTTGCCCCACTTGGAAATCCTCAGCCATACACGTAATTCATGCTAGTTTAGACAAGAGAAGAGGACAGGAAAGGTGACTACTTCAAATTTCAACGTAATATTTGCAGCCACTAAGGCATGCTGCTCCCACAGGTACTGAGCCTAAAAGAAATAACAACCAGGAAAACTGAGGTCACAAATACCTCAGGAGATGCAATTACTACAACAAGTACAACAAGAGCAAGAACTGCCACCTGTCTGTGCAAGGGCCATGCTTCCCACAGCCCAGGGCAGCAACACAGAGCCAAACCCCAGAAAGCACAGTCCCAGCAGTGCCCAAATCAGCACACAATTGCTGGGATCACTTGAGCAAAGCCATCAGCCACCATGGGACATTGACTTCCACAGTGACCTGCTTCCCCTTCATTTTAGCTCATGAGCCAATCAACAGATTTATTCCTGCACTCCCCCAAATCCCAGCTCTGTGCTGAGCCAGCATTAGGGGGGGATCTGCTGCATCTTTCATATGCAACAAGTGGTAGTTCGAAACCCAGCTTTAACAGCAGAGCCACAAGGAGCTGCTGCCTCTCCTCACTGCACAGGAAATCCACCCAAGGACCTTTCAAACATGACCCTTTCCAGCATTCATAACCTGTTCTCCCCTTAGTTCTGACCTCACCCAAAATAGTTCCCTTTGCCTACAGTTCGCTTTATCTCTTTTTCCCTTTCAGATGGATATATTTTACATGATGGTGCTGCTGATGCTTAGTCTTGTCTTCCCTCACCACCCACCTCCACCTCCCTTTTTAAGGGAGCACGGGAGCATTCTGAACATGGAATAAATTCATAACACGAGCCTGTGCTAACATGCAGCTTTTCAAGACAGAACTACCAGAGCTGCTCTTATGGGTTAATCAGGTTCCTCCATCCCAGTTTCTTCATCAGTTCTTCCTAAGGAAACATTCCTGCAGGAAGCACCCCCAGTGAGGACAAGAGGATAACTGGCTCAAATATTGCCCTCAAACCCATGGGACTGTCACTCATTAAGAAATAAGTAAAACCTGAAACAACCAACAGGGCAAAACCTGTTATTACTTGCCCTACTCTGGTTTTGGAACCATATGTACATAACCCCTTTTCAGGAGTGTGTAGATCCCCGTTAAATCCACTTAGAAGCTTTTTCAGATAAATCTTCCATAGAGAATAAACTTGGAGAACAAGCATTTCCATTTCTTTCCTCACCTCATTAACTAATGTGGCACCATTGGCTGACTCCTACACACAGATTTGCTGCTGAGCCAGTTTCTCCAGGCTGCTCTGCATATCAAGGCTGCTGTCACACATAACCAGATGCTTCCCACTCTTGTCTAGGTATTTTTCTGATCACTGATAAAGGGAGAAAAGAAACCCAAATTGGCCTTTCCCTAATCTGACACAGGCCCTCACCTCAGTGGCTCACCCCTTAACAGCCCAAGATGATGCATCTTGACAACAGTAGCAAAAAGGGAAGGTTCACATCATCTTCTTTCTGCACAAAAACTTCTCGAATTCAGTCCCTGGACCAGCTTTTACCCCAGCCTGCCTACACTCTATAAAGCCTGGTTCACAGGTGGAGCAGGCAAAAAATTCAGAACCAGTAGTGAGGTTTCCTTAAAGGGCAGCTTCAGATTTCCCAGAGTTATTTCTAAATCCAAAACTTGACTGTTTCCATAGCACCATTCCATTTTCTCCAATGGCCAAAGCAACCACCCAAGTGTGGGATTCTGTGTTTAAGTGTCTCTCCCAGTCTTGGGGCTTTTGTCTCACATCTTTCTTAGTCCCCAGCCACAGCAGTGCCTGACTGTCCTGGGTCAGTGGAACTCGGTAAGTGCATGCACATATCACCAGAGTAGACTGTTATTCCCTTGCTCTCTTGACTGATTTTCATGTATTTTGCATGAATAAGAGTGGTATCACCAGGGGGAAAAATCCCTCACTCCACAGAAGCTACAGGATGCCCTCAGCTCATGCTTTGCACAGAAATGCGCTGGTTTGTGTGGAGCCACAATGTCAAAGAGGTCACTGAAATAGCCCAAGAAATAAGTTGGAGTGTGTGGAGGGAAACTCATTGGTTTAGCCCAGATAATTTCAATATTTAACTTTCCAGCACAGACCTGCTAACTGCAGCACCAGTGAGTGGAAACCCTTCCACACACCCAAGGAAATAGCAGCTAAGATGGCCTGATGAGAGTAGAAAAGAGGCCGCTACAATAACCAGGTTTGACATTAGATGTTAAGTTAAATCCACAAACCTTTGGGATTTCAGGATGAGCAGTTATATTTTTTTTTCTTAAGAGGATAGCTCATGCCCTTAGAATTAAAGAATTAAAACCAAGTTTGTTTCCAGCTAAAAATGTTGCAAGTTCATTGTACCACAATCCCATATTCATAAGTGTAATCCCATATTCCTAATAAGTGGAATCAACAGTTTAAGCTATTGTTCCCTCTCACACCATAATGCAGAGCATTACACCAGCAATGAACCATTTGGAACAGTACACAGCTGGAGCCCTAGAGGATGTCTGTTTGTGGACTGAGGGGACTGAGACTTTAGTAACAGTGCACAATCATCCATCTTCCCAGACACTCGATCTGATTTGAACCATGACTTTGATATTGGTACTTAACTGTTTTACTACAGCCAAGTGGGCCTAAACAATGTCTATTCAGTTACCACTAAAAAGAAATAAGCAAATTAACAAGCCCATTTTCAATAAAGTTCAGAACGGGAAAAAGAATCAGCTTATGTTGCATAAATCTCCAGCTAGAAATTAAAGTATCTGGACTTGGTTTAATTACATTTTTAATGTGATCCCCAATAGTACTCAGTAACCTTTAGGGTTTAATAACCTCAGCTGTTTTAATGTCCTTTCATTATATCAGTGTAACAATCCAAGAGCAAGGTTTGAAAGCTAAAACTGTATGCTTCCTCCTGGGCTTTCCCATATGTTCACCATCTTCAGCTCAGACTCCCACGATACTCATGCCAAGTCTCATAAAATGTTCCTAGCAGAACAGAAAAACATCTTCTTCCACTATAATTTATGTATTTATCCTTTAGAAGGGTGGGGATTAATTTTGTACTGCAAAGCTCTGGGTATCTACAAAGATCCAGCCTCATCTCAGGTCAGAAAGCCCATCAGACCTCTTCATCTGGCCTCGGCAGTAGGTCAGAAAACATGATGGGGTTCACACCTGGGACTGTGAGCTGTGCTCGTGGTTTGCATAGCTGTCTAAACACAGACCTATTCCAGATCTGGCACTAAATAATCATGCAGTAAAAAGGGTTTTTTGGCAGAAGAATCACAGACTAAATCAGACTGGAAGAGGCCTCCAGACGTCACATAAAGCAAGCGCTGCTCGAGACAGCGCTGATTTGCTCTAGGTTTACAGCAAAAGGCCCTGGAGCACCTCTGCTCCCTTCCTGTTCATTATGTATATTCAGATGTCTTCATTTCTGCATACCCCTGTAGCACAGCTACGTTATCCTAAAACATCTGGGACCCCCATTCATATGGATGAGCTCAGACACCAGGGCTTAGAGAAGATCCCAGTCCTGCCAAGGGCAGAGCTGTAGCCTCGAGGGTGAGGGCACCACACTGCAGAAACCACCCTCCATTGGGTAGGACACACATCACCAAACCTCAGCGTCTGTAACACAGCCACCAACTCTCCCTCTAAAATCAGTGGAGAGAAATAAGCCTCTTGGGCATGGTTTATCTGACCTATTTAAGTGCTGCTTTAAGATACCAGGAATTACACTCCAGTATCTATTGACTGTCCTGATTTGATCTCCACTGACTGTAAAGGAAACTCAGCTGTAGGCAGATGAATCCTACCCTGTGCTTCTACTGCATACTTTTAAACTAGAAATAATGTGCGTATGTGAGCAAAGCAAGGCCAGATTGTACCTTTCAAAGCAAATACTACCAATGGGAGAGTGGGGAGAGCTACAGCATTTTCCTGCAGAGAACGTATACAGCCCTGTCCAAAAGACTATCTAAAGCAGCAAATATTTCTCAGAGATTCTTCCAAGTGCATTTTTTGCATCTTCAAGCATCTGTCCCCCTTCACTAGCAGGTGTGAGCACAGATTGGGATTCCACTGATTCCGCTCCTCTTGGGAATGAACCAAATTCCCTGTGCTTTTGCCCTAGCGGATACTTCAAGAAGAAATGCAGCAATGAGAAGAAAGAAGTGCTCCTGATCTGTTTGTTTAAAATGTAGTAAAAGTAAACTGAAGTTTTATGGGCCAGAAATAGTGCGGACAGGAGGATTAGCATCACCCAGCAGCACAGGGCCTTAAGTCCCAGTGTGGTCATGCCCACACAGACGCATAGCCTGTTTTCATGTTCCACTATGGAAGAATCATGATACAATTTCTAACTGCACTAAATCCTGAACTTTTAGAAACTAAAAAAACCAAGATTCTTTTGACTTTCACCTACTAATCATTGAAAAACTGAGCAGAATTAGTGAAACAACCCGGGAAGTTAATGTAATGCAACAGCTACTCTGGGGCAATGGTTTTCCCTATCTTTTACTTTGTTCCTATAAAATCAACCATTGCATCAGACCTTTGCAAAAATTCAAGGCCTGGAAAAAACCATTGGAGTGGCCAACTTCTCTGCTAAGAAATCAGAAATGCATACTAAACGTTATTGCCTTGTTGGGAACCTCAGTGGTAAGAAGAGGTTGACTGAGAAAGGCATAGAGGGTATTCCTTAGGGAAAAGCTTTGGACATGCAGGAGCTGTTGTTGTGCCTGATAAGGCTGTGAACAAAGACAACTGTTAAGCCTAAATATTATCCACACACAGAATGCTTACACCTATCTACACAACACATTGCTGTTTAAGACCAGAAAAGCAAGGTTGCAAAAAGGCTAGTGCCAAACACCCCCCAAACATTAAGGATCAATTTTGGGATGTTAAGACTGATTCCAACTTTAATAAAATAAGTGAAAAACTCAAGGTCCAGACAACTTAGACCTGATACAGGTTTAAGTAAAAATGGAATTTAGCATCTCAAACCTATGCTTAATTTAACAAAACCAGAGGTGAAACGTGCATATCTGTGAATCTACCAAAGGGAATTTCTACTTGAAATTACCTTGCCCCATGTCACAGGCCAAAAAAGACAAAGCTATGATGATAGACAGCCCCAGATGAAGAGCTACTGAATGCACCAGATGGGTGCTACTGAAGCCATTTATGTACACAAACCTGGTCAAATACACTGCTGAATTATGGTAGGTCTTGAAAGAAAGGAATTCCTCAGCTGTGCACAGATGAGCTACCATTTGACCTAACAAACGAATACATGCTGCAACATCTTCCAATTTGTGTTACCACCAAGTTCTCTTTATTTTGCTAATCCAAATGGCAACGGTTAGCAGGAAAAAAAGTAGACACATCATTCCTTGAAGGTGCAGTTTCTACACTCCCTACCAGACACGATTTCAAGTAGTCTGAAGTTTAAAGAGGAGCCATTTTGTGTTTCAATTAAGAAACAATTTGAGTCAAATGATCAGGATACTTACTCCTGAGGAATTCCATTCTCAGCACGTAGTTTTTGTGCATCCGCAAATTGCATTTTATATGTTCTCTTTAAGTTGTTGTGCATATGAAGCTGCATGTCAAGCAATTGCAAACTCTGTGCATCACGCTCACTGCACACAAGCAAACGCCCCTACAAAACATATTGATGCCTATATGCCAGTATGCCATGCCAAATCATTGCACCACCTCACAGGCTTTCATTCTGATCTCCTCCCCTCCCCTACTTACCCATACTGAAGGCAAGCAGTCCTTGCATTACTGTTCTATAGCGGACAGCAAATGAACCCGTTTAGGACTCACTACACTCTCATCAACTTTTATAGAAGGGGAGAATGGTGAAAACAGGGATAACAGTTGAGTTATGAGACCCATATTTTAGTAAGCCACCAAGAATATTGCAATATCAATTACATTTAAGCCCTCTCTCTTCAATGGCACTGCAAGTAAGCAAACAGAAACCAGATAAGGCTTAGAAGTCACAATAGACTTACGCCAAAAGACAAAGTCCAGAAAAGAACACAGCAGCTCTAATTTCCTGTCACTATCCATGTGGTGCACTCAATGCAGACAATGCCTGCTCTAGGCATAGTACAGCCCAACAAACTCCTGCTTTGATGCAACCTTACTGCCTTGATCCTGCACCAGGGCTTCACAAAGAAACAGCATCAGCTGAGCAAGGTGCCTGCACACACACACAGCGGCAAAAAGCAGCCAGGGCACAGGAAGAAAGTTACAAGAACTTGGCCACTAAGTTTGGAACTCACAATCAGAGCTCAGCACTAAAATTCCCCATGCAGTACAATAGCTGGGGATGAGAAGTTTCCCTGGGGCTAGCATACCAAGAGGAAGGATATCTACCATCAGTCAGTAGCACACTCCTGGAACGAGGATACAGATGAAATCGCTTAAAGTTAAGTCATAAGTACCAAAGAAACCAAACCCCCAAAACTCCTGAAATTTCCTTCTTCCCTCATCCACTGTTTTATGAACAATTACCTAAGAAGTTTCCCTGAGCTTTGCTTAGGACATTTATTGCCCTATTACCTGACTGCAAATCTCATTTTCAGGTAATGCAGTAGGAATACTTTTACTCACAAAAAGGAAGCACACAAGCACATTTGTGTCTTTTCACTTTGTTTTCACAATGATGTATCTCTCTCAACACCATGAGCATAAAGTGAGATTGGATTTTGTCACTGAAGCGAGACACACACAGAGCACGCTTAAACAGAAATATTTATGAGCAAATACACAAAAGGCAAAGACCACAGGCTTCAATAACAAAGTCTGAGTGATTCACGTGTCCCCTCTGAACTCTGTGAAGCAGTGGGTGTTCGTGTGTGTGCTCTCCAGAGCACAGGATGGAATGTGCAGTCGGGAGAAGGTCATGGGCTGGAATGCTGACAGCCACAGCAGCAGGTAAAGCACAGCCTAAACAGACTGCCCCTCAGGCATCAACCACCCAGCAAGCTTAGTGCTAGTGACTAGCAGGGTCTCATCAAAATGAAGTTATCCAGCATAGGCACAGCCTGGGAAGCAAACCAAATACTGACATCTGTGTTCAGAACAGTCCAGCAATGTCTTCCTATATAAAGAATGCAGTACTTGACTCCAAGACGCCATCACTCTCCTTTTCAGAGGAGAAAATCTCCATTTCTGTTTGCTCTTCACCACTGGTTTCATTGCATTAGTTAACAAAGGTTTCCTGACACAAAGTTTTAATTAAATCCCGCCTCTATCTCCCTGTTGTACCAGAGTTCTCAACAGATCTCCCTTGGGGCTTCACAAAGGTCAGAATCCACCTCTGAACAGAAGACAGACCTCTGATGAAAAGCGAGACACTGTCTCTTGTACACTACACCTTTGGACTTGATCCCCTAGGGAGGGTCACAAGGCTGACCTGCTCCTTTTGTCACAAGCTTATTAACTACATTAAAGAGGAACAGACTGAAATTTGTTGTAATGTTCTGTCAGCACCTGCTTCGTAGGAATAAAGGAGATGCATTCAATTAATATGGGTTCCTACTAAACACTTAAATGAACTAAGACCTACCCTCAGAGAGTCAGGAGGTGTCTGCTCATCCAAAGCTGTGGCTTTTTCTTCCTCACTAGCAAGTAGCAAGAGCGAACTTTCCCCTTCAGATCTTTAGGTTACTATTACGCTATTACACACACCACCTCCAAGCCTCTTTTTATACCTGGAAAAGCTGCAGACCCTTGCAAGTGACCTCCAGCTCATCTCCTCTAGTGTTCATTAAGGCAAACGGTGCTGCCTACCCATAAAACTTCTCCAGACTTGAGGCTTCTACCTCTTTTCCTATTGCAGAGATCCTGATGCACACGTTTTTGTACTCCCAAACTGCCTGCGCTCATTGGCAATCCTAACTCTCCTGTTTAACTGCACAGAGCACAGCAGCTCCTGCTCCAGCACTGCGATGGCTCAGTCCCACTGCTGCGAACTGCTTGCCCGAGTCCTTCACAGGGCAAATGCACGATCGGCCTCTTAGCTAGCTTGTAAGTGCTGCCATTTGTTACAGATTCCACATCTACCCCACATGCTCTGCGAGAAGGCATAAAGCTGTAAGCACTGTTTTACCGTGAAACAGTGAAACGGAGCCTTGGTTGTTGACTTGCACGGAGATTTCACCCCCAGCAAAAACCAAGATGTAATTAATTTGAGGCTTTGCAAAAACTCTTGTTAAATGGCAGGAAGCGGCTTGATTAAAAATGTGAGCAACCTCAACTGTCCCAGTGCATAGAGAGGGAAGTCTGGTAACATGGTTTTCCCATCAGCAAACCCAATGAGCTCACTTTAAGGGAACTGTTTCTAGGCACATTCATGCCCAGGTCGGCATGGAAAAAATCCATTCTGCATGGGATTAAGCACTAGGAATTTCTTACGTCTCTCACCTTCTCTGCTTGAATGCAAATTCCAGGCTTCTGCTCCGAATACTTCTATCTTAGGTATAACCCACTGCTGATCAGCTTGGTTTTGGTGTTTATCTCCTGATGTGCGCCACAGGACAAGAAAGTCTCTTTAGTTGCAGCTGAGCTTTTTCAGCTCCAGATGTAGGTTTGAATGCATTTGGCTGGGGAAGGCTCTAAATCATTCCCAGATGCCAGCTAACAGGTCCTCAAGGAAAAGGTTTGTCTTTGTGCCAGAGCTGTTGCCTGCTTTCTGACCACAGCCCTCCAGATTGCTTTGGTTCAGGCAGTGCTTTATGACTGAAATGGCATAACAAATACTGCCTTTACATCCCTTTACACAGGCTTTGATAATGCCATAGAGCAGAAATGCAGATCAACTTGTTCTGTATTCAGCAGAGATCAGTGCCTCAGGACAGGCAACTAGAAGCACTGCTAGGCAAAGGTCAGGTATGAAATGGCAGGACAGAAGACGCTTGCTTGACAAGATGTCAAGACAAATCCAGTCTTTGCACCACGCATGCGTGCTGTGCGTTTCTGAGGCATAACCCTTCCAGTTTAGATTTATTTGGAAACCATACTGTATGGTTAGAGATCACACAGGCTTGACCTTAAATGTTGCTTTAACTAATGTTGTTGGTCCTTTCTTGATCATTTCTAAGAGCTAAAATTGTGAGTGAAAGGCAATTTCTGAAAAACAGAACTAGATATCCAAACCAAAAGTAGGTCTCTGGCTCTTAGAATGCACCCCTTCAATCTTCAATACTAAAACTGATAGGTTCTCTCCCTTCTTCAGGAGAGTTAGACAGAGCTATAACCCAGAGTCCACAAAACGGGGCTTCAAAGAAATCCATTCTGTAAAACAATGGAAAAAGTGGTGCTGACTGATGGATGGCAATCATTTAAACTGATCTCCGGGATGCATTATGCATCAGTAAAGCTCAGCCTGTGTGTTCATTCAAAGAAGTGTAGGAGGCACATTAAAAACTTTTAAGGAATGGAATAAGAAGTTAAACATTCTATTTCAAAGGAACATACAGGAGCATTAGCAGTAAGATCTTTTCATTAACACTGGTACTGAGCACTCACCTACATGAAGATCAAGGAAACAGACACCTCCACAGGAACCCCATAAGTTATTTTTTGTTTTAGAAGACATTTTTGTTTTCACTGCACCTAACAATAACCCAGTGTTATTTCTGAAGCAATCTTGCCCAGCCCATCAAATGTATTAGTTCCAACAGTGATCATCAATTATAACACCAAAACCCATAAGAATTCTTCCTGTTTAGCAAGAACAGAGCCCCAGAAATTGAGACAACTCCTGCACTGCCTCACCTCAACCAGGGGTCCCAAGAGGTACACACTACAACAGGAGCAAAAAGAAAGGCCTTCAGTTCTGAGGACTTGGGCTTGCAAATCACATCACTGCTGCCTCTTCCCTCCCCAGGGCCTGGCTGGACAAAGGATGCTCACAAAGTTAGGGGGGAAAAAAGCCTCCCAACATGAAAAATCACTCATGACTCATGCAGGCAGCTGAGCTTAACCAGGCTGCTCTTCCTCGGTGTCTTGACTGCAGATGTAGGAATCAATGGAGAGACTCCCATAGTTAAAAAATGAACCCCCTTTGGGGTTTGTTTCACCTACTGATGCCGCAGAAGTGTTTGGATTTTTTCTCTACCCCCTCAAATGCAACAGCAACAACAAAAAATGTTTCCTCAGACTCATTTACAGAGTGACCCTGACAGCACTAACACATTGAAGGCACTGTTAGAGGTTAGAATGCAAGATTAAGACAACCAGAGAGCTGTTATATACGCCAGGGAAGCAATGTTTCAGCTGCTAATACAAGACTGCACTGAAGTCTGAACACAGAACACACTGCTCTGTCAACAAACCCTTACCCTCATCTCCTCTTTTGCTCCAGCTCAATTACAAACTCACAGAATGGTTGTATCATGGTAGAGCAGGCTCATATAGCACTAAGTTAAGGTAATCAATCTCAGGCTCAGCTGTGGAAACCTCTGTGATTTCAGTACATTGGAAGAAGCATTGGTGAAGACCGAATGGGTCCTGCATTTTTTGTTGTTGTGATGTAGCCGAGTTACAAGGAAATCCTCATTCTAGCAGCTCCCAATGCTAGGCTGCTTGCAGTGGTGTATGGGTTACAGCACAAGGAAACACCTATTAATTGAAAGGACTCCTGTTTCAAAAGCATAACATTGCTATGGTCTGTGTGTTTTAAAAGAGTGCTTTGAGTTGTACATTCATCCCACAGCTTGTAGGAGATGCATTCTGTAGGAAGCCAGAACTTAGCCAGCATGCTTACGGCGTGCTATTATATGAACACATACATCAAAACATGATCTGGGACAAGAAATCAAGAAGTAACTTGTAAGGCTTATAGATAATTGAAAAGAGATAGCTGCAAAGTTTTGATGTGTCATAAAAGCTAAGTTTAGAAGGTGAAAAAATCATTTCAATTAAACAGAACAAATGTCAGCCATGAATGCCTAAGCATTTTAATGAAGTCATCTGTAATACTATGGTGCATGCTGAGGTACAGAACCAGTGGGGGTATACGCACACAGACAAGTTATTTGTGAATATAATGTGAACTGTGTGAGAAACACCTACTCAGACTGGGGAAGAGCTTCTTGAAGCAAACTCTGCAAGAGCTCCAGAGATTTCTCTGTTACCAAAGCAAAGAATTACGCATGAAGATGAAGCAGCAAACACATCCAAAACCAGGGAACCAGTTTGAGCCAAACAGCTGAAAGAACTCCTTTAACTTGACTCCTAATGTACATAAAGCAGTTCTGCAACAGAGCAGTTCCACTGAGTTAAATGGCAGCACTTCCCACCCTGCAAAAGAGACTAAGCTTCCTTCCTGCAAAATGGCATGTTAGAAAAGGTCCTAGTCAGCTCAACGACATTCCTCTCTACCAAAACCCTTAAGAAGGCAAAGGAGCTACACGTGCAGACCCATACAATGGGTAAATAGAGCTAGGACTCAAATTATTCCTCCTCAAGAAAAAGTGACTGGAAAAAATTAGATGGCAATAAGTTTAAATTGAAACAAAGCTAATCTGCTAGCTGTTCATTTCAGTATCTGCATTTCACTGCTTGGGACCCCAAAATCACTGTCAGCACTCCAGTATACAACTGAGCATCCACTGTTTGTTTTGCTGCTTTTGAAGCCATTTCTTATTCCATCTCTTTCAATGAACCTGCTTCCTTCAACCTCAGCTTACCACACATTACTGGATTAGGTAAGTAATAAGCACATTACATCATCAGTGATTCAACAACCAGCAATGGTGTCCAGTACTCCAGCACTTTGAATCCAAAGAACCCAAGCTATGGGCTATATCATATGTGTGCTGTATTGCACATTTTCATTATCACCTATGATACATTTTCTTTCTGGTTAATTATTGTTCCCCATAGCAAAAGCATGCTCACAAACTCTAGTGATTAGCAGCACTACAGCCACAGCTCATGTTATGAGCTGCCTCATGCAGATGTTACACTGAATTTTCCCAGCCATATGTTCCCCTTGTACAGAGCCATACGGGTCTTCCATAGCCCATGCTTAGACCTTTGATGGATTACTGACATCCTGCTCCTTAACCCTTTATTTCACTATCAAGCCCTCCTTAAAGATTTCCATTGTGTCACCTGCACAGCTCTAATAATTACATCTCATACTTTTGAAACCTTCAATTATAATCTGCAAAAAAAGCCCTGCTCAGTGTGTAGCTGAGCTGGGAAAGCACTGTTATGTTGGTCTTGGGTTAAGATTAACAGAAAGACAATAGAAGCACACACACTAACCATTTGGAAGTGTTTGGGATGTGATGCAAACCAAACAGCAGAACTCTAGAATAAACTTACAAGTGACTTTGTGTTCTTGTCCGTGCTCCTGTAGAGAAGTTATGAGATGGACCATGTGTCTGGCACATCCCAAACTCATAGGATCACTAAAATAGGTTCTCAGTTAGGATAAACTGACCAAAAAATATTTCTATAAGCTTGAAACACTTAGGAAGAAGATTAAGCTTGGCATTTAAAAGCACTACTGAGCCTTCCCTAATATTTCCCAGCATATTGTCAAACTAAAATTAGTTTCCAGATCATGAAGATGAAATCTGGCTCTCTTGCTCTACAAAGAAAGGGAATTGAGCTGGATCATGAGGACTTTATTATTAAATAGACCTCTCTCCTCCTGCTCTCAAGAAGACTTCAGCAAGACTACCTGCTGGTAAACTGCCTTCACAGGCTTGTGAGAAAGCGCCCTTGTCTTCCTCTGTCCTTCAGGCACAGCAGGGGAAAATGTCTGCAAATAACAGCTTTCTATTAAATTCTTTCAGTAAGAGAGCAATCCAGCCAGTGCCCCCCTGTGAAGGTACAAGGAAAGAGTTCCCCCTTGGAGACTATCAGGTGAAAGATAACTCATGAAGTCACAGAAACAGGTATTTCCTAGACAAGATGGGGCCTGTTTGAGACTTCACATGGGGCAACTGGAACACCAAAGGCTTGTAGAAGTGAGAAATCTGAACTCTGAACAGCAAGCAGACTGCAGTAACAAAGAGGACTGGTGGATGCCGCCAGGAAATCAGCACAAGCAGAAAGCAAGCAAACAACTGTGCAGTTGTTCAGCAATTTGCAAGAATTTGCAACTTCTGACAAAGAATGAGAGCTCTGTGGACAAAGAATTATTATGGATCTGGCAGGCTTCAAATCAAACTCTCATTTCCAGGATCCAAGTGGTGAACAGGTCAGTCAAATCTTGGAGAAAGAAGATTTTATCATTGTACAGGTAGAGGAATACACTGTGATACTCAAAGAGCCACAAGCAGCACAGAAAACCAAGGAAAAGTAAAAGAAAATACAAAGAAGGAGAAAAAGACCTTTCAACAGTAACAACCAAATCCAAAGAATAAGGAAACCAAAACAAACCACTTGGGAAACAGTTATTACTGATACACAGCAAACACAGGGCTGGCTTCAACCTTCTACAGTCAAAATAGCAAGCCAGCTATTAAAGTCTGAAGAGCATAGTCATTCCTTTAGATAAGGATAAATGGTTACACAAGGCATGAGAAAATGGCACATTTAGCAGTCCAAATTCTAATTAATGAATGGTATTTTATCTAGTATTAACTCAAATAAAATTGGAAGTGATGAGCAAGCAAAAGGGAACAGCATCTCCTGACTTCTCAGTCAACCTTCCACCAAACCAAGCTATTTGCAGGAGGCAGATACAAGCCGTATCTGGACAATACGGTTTCCCACAACCAAATGAAGCATTAAAACACAGAAAAGCCAGTTTCTTTATCATTCTGAGCACTGGAAGTGAGAGCAACCTGCTCCACATGGCCTGGAAAGTCACAGCTCAAGTTGGAGTTAAGACACCTATAAGCCATTCCCAGCTCCTGGTTGAAGACCAAAAGGATTCACGGCAAGTATTCCAGCAAAGACAATGCATTAGTTAAAAATAATACTGCAGGATTTTAATAATCATAGAAAAATACAGGTTGGAAGAGCCATCCACAGGTCATCCAGGCCCATACCGTTCACGAAGCAGGGCTTCAAACTTAGACCAAGTTGCTCAGTGCCTTAACCCATCAAGAGCTGAAAGTCTTGGAGGTTAGAGAGTCCACAGCCTTTTCGGATCATGTTCCTTTGCTTAAGCACCCTTTTTCCTTAATCCCATAGGAATTTCCATTGCAGCTACTTCTGCTCATTGCCTTTATTCTTTCATTGTACAGCTGAGAAAAACTCCATCTTCTCTACAGTCTCCCCTTCTAGGCAA
>JBCJKH010045576.1:13292-30276 GCA_039877255.1 Loriculus beryllinus | reverse complement strand
TTCCCTTCCCTTCCCTTCCCTTCCCTTCCCTTCCCTTCCCTTCCCTTCCCTTCCCTTCCCTTCCCTTCCCTTCCCTCACAGAGTTTTACCTCTATGAAAAACTTGTAATCAAAGTCTGGCCTCTGGAGTTAATTCAATTCAGATTCAGGTTAAGTGAAAGAAGTTAAGCTTTTCTTTTGTCTCTCTCAGGTTTAATAAGTGCTGTCCTAAATCACCATGGGTGTATGCATGCACTTAAGCGCCCTGTTGAATCAGAGCTGCACTCACAGGATGTCTTTATTTTATTAAAGTAGCAACAGACAAGACCAGATTTGTGGTTCAGTTTAAAGAGACCTTGGCAGTTTTGCTGTTTAAGATGATTATTCAAAGCTCTTGTTAGGCAGAAGTGGCTCATATGTGTGAGAAACTTAAGTAGTACAGACTTTAGTAGGATGTGGTTGATACATGTGCAACTCTGAAACTATTTCTAATATAAATGATGCCTTGCTGATGTCACACTTACCCACTGCCCATCTGCCAGATGTTGCGGAATGACCCACTTCTTTGTGCTTAGCTGGGCCTTCAGCATGTGTCTTTGAGTATCCTTCTTTCTTGGTATTGCAGCATTGATTTTTATTGCCAGTCTGGCTGTCAGAAAATAGAAGAGAACAGACTAAGAGAAACAGAAGTGAATTGCTTTAAAGCTTCTTTTTTTTTTTTTTTTTTTTTTGAAGGCATTTGTTTTTAATTAGGATGAAAAATTAGAGAAGATTCTCCGTTAACATGTGTTGCTTGACAGAGAAATGTTTAATTCAAATAATTGAATTTCAGGGGTTTTTTTTTACTTATTTTTGTCTCCAGTTTTGTACACAAAATAATCTTACAAAGTGACAATTTTCTTGGGAGAAGACAGGCACATTGTCTTAGTTGTACTGAAAAATATATTAGTGCACAATTAAAATGGCCACTGCTTTCAGTTTGCATGATTATAATCTCTACCATATGACTTTCCTCTTCCCTTAGCTCCAGTTGTTTCCACTATACTGGAACAAGCAGCTCCTCCTCACGCTTGTAAGAAAATATGTTATAGTTGAGTGCAACTAATATTGGAGAAAATATTAATTTTCAAATGGAATATCTGGGCAGAATCATGAGCTGATAGAAACTCTAATTAGTTTTGTAGCATTCTTGTGCAAAAGTACAGTATATTAAAGACCACAGGTTTTCACTAGTTCAACTTAGATTTGAGATGCTTAAATTTAAATATGGTGCAGGCATCTGGAATCTCATTAGATTACGGCCATGGGCTGCACTATGACAAAGGGCTTTACCACACTGAAGGCACATCTAGCCAGCTTACAAGCAAAGATACTGTATGAAGCTGTACTTCTACCACCCAGTGTTAAATCTCTTTTGCACAAGAACCTCTTATACTGTCGAGTACCATGAAATAGATCTGCGAGTCCAAACAATGCCACTTTCATCTCCAGCAATAATCAGTTTGCCCCAGGCTTCGGGAGCACAAGCATTTATTAAACACCATGTTCATAGCACAACTTGTTGTGAGCCTGATAACTATGTTTTGACTCCCTTTCTGTCAATATAGGTTGTTTTGTGTTCTGAGGGGGAATATCAAGCATGAATGCATGTTGGTAGCTGCTGCTTTACTAGGAAAGCATCAAGGTTTGGTGCTGCCATGGAAGAGCTATCAGGCAAGCTCTGCTAGGAGAGGCAGCAATCTCCTGGTCTGGTCTTTGTCTGCCTCCACATGTTACAACAGTACACCCTGTTTATGTAAAATGGGGCAAAATGCAAATGTTCATGCAAAATGAGGGCTATTGCTGAATGCTTATTTAAACTCCTGTTGCAGCCTGGACATGTCCTAGGGATTCACCTCTGGTTTAGGGGGTGTGGGGTGGGAGATCAGTTTGCTGTATTTTGTGACCTTTGCTAGGGAAAACTTTTCACCTAATTATACCCTCTTTGCCTTGAGGACTAAGTAGTCATGACCATATCAGACCGGATTTGATCTTTGCTCCAAATAGTGGTTGGCAGGCATGTTTGCAATTGCATGGGATGAAAAGCTTTTCTAGGTTTATGAGGCCCAGAATAACATCAGGCTGTTGATGCAAAGCAATTTCACAGCCAGCTGATGAGCAGAAGACAGACACTATGGTAGAGGATTTGCTGAGGACTCTGAACTATTATTCTGAAGCTGCCTTTCCAAATACATTTAGGAATATTTTCCTCTCTATTCCCTAACCTAGCTAGTGGGTTAAGATACTTTGAGTAACATTTACCCCCAACACTTAGACCATATCATCTATCCTACAGCATTAAACAAATCACTTTATTTTGCAACTTGTGATGTGGCAATGATAAAAGCAAAGCTCTTACTTGTTTTTCTGTACAAGGTCTGCCAGACTTTACAGAAACATACATTGTTTTGAGATGTTGATTTGAATGAAAGCTACACTGAAACTACAAACAAAGGAATCCAGTTGCCACATTACAAGCTATATGGAACTGCATTTCAGAAAGTGAAATGCCAGCTTTGCTAGTACCTGGCAAATCAGTATTGCTCATATACATAACTCTGGGGCTTTTATGCTCTAAGTCAATGTCCTTACACTAAAATTACACTTCTGAAAATACTTGGGTAACTGCTGGCTCTGAAATGCAAGTATCAGCTGCTAAAGTGTGTATCAGCTCTAGACAATTTCAGGGTTTTTCCATACCAGAACTATAGGATTATTTCTTTACTCTGAAAGCTCAAACAGAACCAGCTTTTTTAATAGCAACCAACCTTTCTCTGCTATGAAACAACATAGTTCAATCAGTGACAAAATAGTTATTTTGGAAACACCAACATCTCTTTTTAAAACAGCTATTGGACTAAAGAAAGCGGGATGCAGCAGCTTAAGTACCCTATCACATACTACTGATTTTTTTTCCTATTTACTGTTAATACAATTTCAAGCAGTAAATAATAGTATTTATGATTTTAACAGTGCCACACGAGAACAGCTACTGCAGATTTTCTAGTAGTACCATTTACAGCGCTTACCCAGTATAGATACCACAGTCTTATATCTAGTCCAACTGGAAGGTAATTCTCTAGTGTACCAGTTTGCCTCTTCTAACTTCCAGTTATTTTCTAATTTGGTGAAGTCTGAAGATTGGGTTCCAGCCCTCAAACTAGACCTCTGTCCCAGTGCAAAACTCTTTAAAGCTGAAAAGCTGGAAAGAGTTTTCTCTGTCTCATGATGCCTGAAATGGCAAAGAACTGCACACTACGTTGCTTTCATTTGCCCCAGTCTCCCAACAGAGAGACTTCAGCCTTACCAAGAACTGGAAGATCACTCAGCATTGAAAGCCATGAAACCAAGCATGATTAAGGAAGACACTTTTGGGTCATTCAGACACACGTCTTTCCCCATATCTTTGAAATACTTAAAAATACAGATTTCATCTACTCACCTAAAGCCATTTATCTTACAATACTGAAAATGTAAAAACCCCAGACTACAGCATGTGGCCTCTCTGAACCTAGGAGGAAGCTGGAGAAATTTGGCTCTTAAACTAGTGTCCTACCACACTAGTGAGGGTGTCCTCAGCTGCAATGCTGGGCACTGGACACCTCCCACTCAACCTGTCAAACTGGACACCTGAGACATCCTGGTTGAAAAAACCTATCTTGGTCTCACATCTGAAGCCCATTTGAGTGTCAATGGAAGCAGTGGCCCTGGCCCAAGGAGAGAGAGCCAGGGCTGGCAGAAAGCACAAGCTCTTTCTTACACTCACCCCACCCAAGCTTCAGTGCCACTACTGCTCCTGTGAGTGTGCCTTATGAATCAGGAATAAAGTGTTGCCATTCCCCCACTCACAGTAATGAATGTGCACACAAAAAGCACTTAACTATCCAGTCCTTTGCAATAAAAGCTGTAAATTGCCAGACTCTTGGTGCAGCGGTTGTGTTTAATTGTGATGTTGATTGCTACACAGCTGAACTATACTGTTTCCCTTTGCTGTGTCACCCAGAGCAGCAGACTTTCCTGTAACTGAAGGGCACTTTGGAAAGGGAAAGTTATTTGATTTCATTGCTTAATTAATAAATCATTTGGAGCATGTTCTCTTTAATCCAACTCTATTAAAAACAAGATATAACTTCATGAACTATCTTACTGTGTAACAGACACAAGTGCTGAGAATTCATGATCTAGTTGAAGAAAAATACGTAGTCAGTAAACTATGACATGGAAAGGCAGTCTTGGTCAGCTGCGCTACAATTGTGAGTGATGAGTTGACCTCCTGCAGCTGTGTTTATGCTCTAAAGAGATGAATGCCACCATAGCAAATGGGCTGAAATGATACCAGAACTTTTTACTAGTTCATCAATCATGTACTTACGCAGTCCTTTGTAAGAGTGTTAAAAAAAGGAAAAGTTCTTTTTATTGCCACTTGCCATTGTAAAATACAAAATGCATTTGATTTCCCTTGCCCCCTCTCTGATGCCTCACTTAGCTCTAGTTAACCATGGGGCTGGGCGATCTAATCTAGGTAACATGTGCTGAAGCATTTAGAAGGGCAGAACACATCAGCACCTTTTGTTAAAAGTGAGGGAACTTGCTGCATTCGATTGGATCCAAATTCCCTTCAGTGTGAAAGGCGGTGCCTGTGAAACACCATTATTTTCTCTTGGGAGCATCCTGGAGCACTACTACAAGAAGCAAGAGTATGCCAGCACTTTGGGCTTGCCTTAATTGATATGAAGAGGTCTGGGAGAAGCTGTTTCCTTCACAGGACTTTCTTAGCCTTGCCTTGAATGTTTCTTCTAGATTGATGAGAGCAAACTTGGGCATCCACCATCACCCAGCAGCTGTGGGACCTCCCCAGTTCTGTAGATATCACAGGGTCTTTCTTGCAGTTTCAGGACTGTTGGTCCCTGGGCTTTTGCGGGGAGAGTGTTTCCAGGCAGCACCAACCAACAGCTATGTGTTCTGACATGAAGTCTACAAGGAGTAAGAAAAGCAGCAGAAAATGAAAATGCGTATTTTTTTCTCTTGAGAAAGTATATATTCCTAGTTCTAACCTGCTGCATTAAAATATACATGTGTATATATACATATATACAAATCATTTTGTTATATTTATAAATATTTTACGTGTTATAAAAGACTTTATATTATATAATAAAAATATTATGTATATTATAAAATACTTTTAAGTATTTATAAACCCAGAAAGTGATTTGCTTCCTCATAAATAATGTTAAAAGTAAAATGTTCCCCAGTAGTTTTGTATGTCAAAGTAATGCTTGATGAAGTGTGATGTGATGAGAATTTTTCTATGTGCTTTAGAGGGGCCAGGATTTTATCCGTGGAATAAAGTGGGAACTATTTCTGCAAGACAGAGTCCAAACATTGGCAAAGGAAGTTTTAATAGATTTTTACATGACACAAAGCCAAAAGTATTCATAAATTACTGATGTCTCAAATTCCATGGCAAAAATCCTACCAAGTCCAACAGCAGATTTTCCCCTGACTGCAGTGGTCATGAGATCAGAAATGAGAGAGCAAAAATCAGCTTCTTGATGCTTAGTATGTATTTTAACATTATAAAACGTGTAACCAAAAGCGTTAGAACAGTTCATTCATGCAGTACTTCTAATTAGAAAAGCATGATCAGGAGGCCCTCCAGAAATCTGTGAGGGGAAACCTCTGACTGCCAGTTAATGGTTTTGAATTTTGAATGCTTCTTTCCCAGTAGGATAAGGTTAAGTGCAGCAGGTAAAACTGCTACTTTTGTACATATTTTGTTGGTTATAAACACTACTGACAGCAATACTTCATCTGTAAGCTGTTATTAAAATCAGTGGCACCAGTCCAGTTGCACTTCATTTTTTTAGAAGATGAAACACCAGTGCTGAACACCCTGTTAGTGGTTGAGTAATAAAATAGAAAATTACCCCTTTTACCATGGTATATGACATTATGGGTAAAGTTTTCCAAAGCCCTTCACTAACACAGTCAGTTAGTAGCCTAAGTTACCAGTCATTTTGAACTATGTGGTTTAGCTTTTTTTTATCACATTTGCCTTAGATCCCAAGTTCTTTCCACTCAATGGACTAGTTTTACTCCAGCGAAATAAAGACGCTCCATTTCCAAAACTTATAAGGTTCATTTATTACCTCTAGTAACATATTATACTGTATAAATACTCTATCCTTGTTATATGTCCTTTTAAAAAAGTGATAACTTAGAAGATCACATTAGACAAGAAGTATAAAAATAAATACGCTCATTATATGCATTTATTACAAATTATAACCCTTCCCAGAAGGGAAAGAAATATAAAATACTTATGAAGTATATAAAATCTATAGTAATATATTTTACTATATACATATGGAAAGCCATATTCTCTTGTTGTCTATGGACTGGCACAAACTTTTTTTTATGCGAATGTTGGCGTATTGCTGTGGATGGACCTGCTATCCTTCAGCTTTGTATTCCCGCCTTATCAGTGATTTGAGCACTACAAACTCATCAGAGGCCACGTAGGAGAGGTTCCCATTCATAGTGGGATTGCTTGTTTAACTCAAATGCAAATAATTTCCATTGGCTGGGGTAAGGTAAAAGATCTGAAAGCGAAAGCATGACTAGATGCTCACAAATGCCATCAGTCTGTTTGACAGGATAGTAGGACCGAGCTCCAATCAGATAAGCCAGTAGAAGGCATGCAGAAGGCACAAAAGACTGAGTCACTATGTGCTCCATTAAGATTTCCACTTTTTCTAGCCTCTGCACTACATATGTCACCACAATGGTGTTGGGAGTGGATGAGAGAAATGGACAGGCACATTGGGATGACATAAAGATACTTTAGAAAAAGTGACATTCTAATTAGCTGTGGAGTTGACTGACTGTTCTTGGTACTTCTTACTCTTTACAGGTAGAGAATATGGCTTTATTTTTATATAAAACTATTCTCTGAAACAATAGCAGCCATGAATGACATAGTTAAAGCTCCTTTTCCAATCCTGTTTTTTTGCCCTTCGTGAGGTAGGTGAGCCCTGACCAATATATTTAAGCTTTTCCACTCTCCTTTCCCTCCCCTTCCTACACATGGGGACTTGATCAGTACCAAAATGTAAATCCAAAAGAAGGGAGAAATAACCAAACCCCAAAACGTTTGCTTAAACGCGTTTCAGGCACTGCTCATGTTTTGTTTAATTTGTAACAGACTTAAAAAAAGGCTATTATAATGTGCCTGGGCCTTATCTGCTGAAGATAAGCGAGTGACATGGGTCTGCTATCCTATCAAACTTTCAGTTGGCAGGGTATTTTTCGGATGCAATGCCAACTAAACCTATTTGCACTGTCCCACCTCAATGGATCCTCACCATGAATTTTGTATGCAAAAACACATGCGCTGCCTCTAGCCCTCTTTTTTTTTTTTTTTCAGTGCACTGTTCTGAAGGAAAATAAAATAATAATAAAAAATGTTAGCTTTCCCAACTTAAACAATTTAACTGCAGTCCGTAACGTTACAGAAGTCTATTAGGTGTTTCGGTTTCTTGGAAGGCTCACAGCTTTCTTGTGGCAGCACACTGCCGTCGTAAGAAATACATTTCAGCAACCTCTTCTTGAAACCTTTCCCGCACGTCTTAGAGCAGGGTGACCAGTCCCCCAGATGCCACTGTGGGCAGGGCACGTCGGCACAGGGACGCACGTCGCTGGGCTTCAGCTCCCGGGCACAGTCAGCGGCCAGCCGCCCCTGGGGATCCCGGCACTCCACTGCCCGCCGCTGCCAGCCTGAGCCACACGACTTGGAGCACTCGCCCCAATCTTCGATGACCCACTCGGAGGAGATGATCTCCCTGATGGCATTGAAGGACTCTTTCTTTCTAATGGGTACTTTCTCTGACCCAGGCTGCGTGGGCTTCTTTATAAAATAGGTGAACTTGATCTTGGGCTGTGGCAGGTCTCCCACTGTGAGGACCTGGATGGTCAGGGGCTCCTTCAGAGGGCTGAAACTGCGGATCCTCTCCAAGGCAGCGGAGGAGCCGCTGTACCTCAGCACGCTGCCCTTGTAGGTGATGTCCTGCTCCAGCGTTGACAGGGTGTAATCACCGTTGAGGACGTAGGTGCCATCTGCAGCTTTGATGGCGAGGAAGCTGCCATCATGCCTTGCGCCCCTGTGGTTTCGCTGCTTCACCTCGATGTTTGTTGCCCCAGCTGGGATGGTGACAACATCATGGTAGCCAGGTCTGACCAAGAGAAAAGAGAAAGACTGAATCCTCCGCTCTTCCCTGGGAAAGGGAAGAAGCTGCCCAGCACAAAACTGAATTTCATTTGAAGATGAAGCATTAAACTCAAGAGCTCTCAACGTAGTCAAATTTATGGTTCAAGGGATTTGCAAAATCACATCCCAAATTATTGCTACAGTAGAGCTTGTAAGGGGCTTTCTTTCACTGTGATCTATCTCACTGTTAAGTTATCCTTAGTCAGGTGGCTCTGACAGATCAAATCTCAATTCCAAACATAAACTGCGACAGCATCTCACCCTGGAAACCCAAAACTTGGAAACCCCAAACTTACACCAACAAAACATTCACCAGAATAAAATAAAAGCAGCAGTTCCATACTCACTTTGCTCTAACAAGTGTGCCAGACACTTTCTTGCAAGTGGATCCGTTTCCACCGCAGATACCACATTTGTCAAACTTCTTATTGGACCCTATCATACGGTCACAGCCAGCCTTTACGCACTGCCCCTGGACACAGACAGAGGTGGAATCGGGGCTACACAGGGTACCATCCACAACCTTTGCAGGGAACAAGCAGTAGGGCGTTTCATTATAAGAGGCACATTACTCTGAAATTGTCCAATACAGAAACATACCAAATGCAAAATATGGACAGATGGAAGACCTGTAGCACCCCTATTTTCAGGGCTTTCTAAACTAAAATTCAAAGCAGCCCAAGGAGAGTTGGAGATATGCATGCTATTTTCATCCCACTTGCAACAATGATGCCATAGTGACAGGAGAAAACAACCAGTTTCTTTTAATGCCCCTCCGCCCCAAAACCCTTACCCCACAGAACTGTTTTACTGATTTCATGTAAAGAAAGAACTTTGTTTTCTGATATCCCTAGAAGGTAGTCATGTCCTCGAAGGACAGGACCAAAATTGCTTTTCATGGTGTTCAATGTACCCTTTATTTCTAGGAGCACTGCCCTACAAAAAACTTCTGTGTCATCACTCTGCTAGTTATTGGCTCTCACCATTGTATGACAGCGAGTTCAAGTAGCTATGCAAGATGAACATTTTTCCTTTTGTTTATTTTAAGCTGTCAGCATATTAGTAACTGGTATGAGAAAGCAGCAATGTTTTGGCAAAGAGCCACCACAGTTTTCCAAACATATCTCAATGTAGTCGCATTGGTGTTAGGAAAGGAAACGAAACTAGGGTGGAGTGGGTAGAGGAGGCAGTATGTGTGAAATAACTGGAAAGACTGTGCCAGAATATTTAAAGCATGCTTGCACTGATCAAGCTGTACATGTGGGAAGAGAAGGAAGAATCTAGCCGAAACATGAGAAAGACATGATTTCAGATTTCTAAACTGCTTGACTCTTAACTTCACATAAAGATTAAAGGAAATAAAAATCCTATTCATGATTAGATGGATGAAGTATGGTTTTGACGTACCTTTGGCTGTAAAACAAAGAAGTATCCCGTTCCTTTTGCTCGGCAGACCAGCTTGCATCTGTCCTTCGGAGACACACCAGCAAACTTGGGTGTCCACTCCACTGCAGGTCCACTTCCAAAGGGAGACTTGGAAAACTCATTGTGCTTTTCGCATTGTTCCTCCCTAAAGGTTTTGCCTGCAGGCAGAGGAAAGACAGGTGGACATAAGCTCATCTCCTGTACACGCTCTTCCTCCACAAGATACCCTTCCTCTGCCTCAGAAATGGGGAAAAGATTACCATCATTGTCCGGACAGTCCTCGATGTTACATGATCTGTATTGCACCCTCTTCCCTTCACAGTATTTTCCCCCGTTCCTCGGGACAGGGTTGTCACACTCCCTGAAGGAGTACTGCACTCCACCACCACAGGTCCGGGAGCACTCTCCCCACGCCCCCCAGGACCCCCAGCTCCCATGCACCGGTGTCTGGAAGGACAAGCAAAAGCAGAAAGAAAAAATTAATACAGTAAAAGCAAACCAAAAGCAAACCACAAAACCCACAGTCACGCTCATTTCTACCTAAGCCTGTTGTAGAAAAAAAGCTGTTTGTTTTATCAGTTATCTGACTCCATTTATTCAAGCCCTTTTAACTGATTACTCCCACTGAAGCATTATGCACGCTGCTGTGCACCCCAAGATATATTACCATTTATTTTTAATACTTACATCATAATGCTTCTTCTCTGTTTTATTCACACACTTGCCATTCATGCACCACTTCCCTTCCCCACAGCTGGTGCCGTCTGCCCAAGGGAAGTGTTTGGTTTGGCACACAAGCAGTCCCCCAGAAGTGCCAGTACACCACAGCGTCGTACACGTACTGGCTGCATCGGGGCAGTGCTTAGACTCATCTCCAAATGTAAACTGGCACTGTCTGTTTGCATCATACAACGTGCCAGGCAAGTCAGAAGGAAGCTGGATTGGTTTGTGGGGCTTGTCCAACAGACACTCACCTGAAAAGGAAGAAAAAAGAAAAATAGTAAAGGAAAAAACAGTAGACAATTGTGTCAGTGAATTCAGCTTCAAAAGGGAACTGCATTCACTTTGTCATGTAAATCTCTGAACCAAGTTGTGCATCACTGTTGTCTCCTAAATTCACTGGCAGCATGTAAAGGGTATAACTCTATGCTGTAGCAGAAGGCACTGGGATGAATGGAAGGAAGAAAGGAAGGAGGGAAGGGGGAAAAGGAAAAAAAAGGGAGAAAAAAGGGGGAAAAAGGGGAAAAAGGGAGGAAAGGGGGAAAAAGGGGGGAAAAGGGGGGAAAAAGGGGGGGAAAAGGGGGAAAAAGGGGGAAAAAGGGGGAAAAAGGGGGAAAAAAAAAAGGAAAGGAAAAGGAAAGGAAAGGAAAAGGAAAGGAAAAGGAAAGGAAAAGGAAAGGAAAAGGAAAGGAAAAGGAAAGGAAAAGGAAAGAGTAAAGGAAAGAGTAAAGGAAAGAGTAAAGGAAAGAGTAAAGGAAAGAGAAAAAAGAAAAAAAGTAAAGGCTACTAAATCACAGGAGCTTAAACACCACATCAGTGGAAAGCTTAATAATCTTACCATGACCGTTATCCAAAAATGTTGTAATCATGTAGGCACTACATGGAGACCACGGCTGGCTGCGGTCCAGATTGGAAAGCATAGATGCCATCATGTGGAAATCCCGGCTTATTCCATTAATACCAGCACACTGCTTTGCATCGTCATGAGGCATGTTAAACACGTGGCCTTAAAAAAAAAAAAGGGAAAGTTTGTGATTTTAGGAAGTCTGTCCTATGCATTACTGTTCTAAGTACTACTCTGAGCTGCTCACAGCCTGGTCTTTAAATAATAACCTGAACCTGAATCCTGCTAAATTTTAAGCAGATGGTACCGTATCTCAGCTCCTCTCACAGCCCCCTCATGCTTTTTTCCTGCTATCCGTCAGATACACAGCTCTTGCAGTCAGTGCTGTGCAGACAGGATTTGCTTTCCGCAGTTCAACCCTACTATGAGGCAAAGCTTGGCCTCCTCCTGCTTGCTCTGGGGAGCGAGGAGCGAGCCCACAGTGTGGGCTGGGCAGCTTCTTGCTTTACGGCATTGAGCTGGTTTCAATTAATCACGTGAAATCGCCCTTCAAAGCTTCAAGTACCTAGTTCGTGGGCTGTTGTAAAGGCAGCCTGTAAACCATCATCTTCTATGATAGAGCAACTGCGGTTTAGATCACAAACCGTTCCCACATCAGCCATCCCAAGAGTATCACATGTCTTGGCACCGCAGAGGTCCTGTAAAAAAAGGCAGTTTCATTATTAATCAGATCAGAGACTTAACCTTGGCAAGAAACATCCAGCCCTGGCAGTCTGCCTTTACTTATGGAAAGAGCTTAAATATTCAGCACTTCAATGGGTATGATGGCAAAAATCTGTCTTTGGAACATACACAAGGGTTACACGTAGAAATAAAATGCATAATTTCCATACTAAATCTGCTAAAAATATATGAGGCAGAAACACACTGCACATACTGTGAGTTTCACCTGAGATGGTGCAAACAGCAAAATAAGCAGCTAAATGAAAAGCAACGAATTTCATTTTCAGTCTACTTTGCTGAAGCTGTGATGACACAAGATTGCCCCTGAACACTTTGTCAGAGGTCTCCTGGTACAGGGAACCTCTGGGGGTTGGGAACAATGGGCGTGGGGATGGATTTGACCTCTGTGTCCCTCACCTGCCTGGTGAAAAGGATTGCTGTGTCGTAGTGCTCCGCATGCCGATCGCTGGGTGGGTTGTGCTGCTTCTGCCAGCTGCAGAAGTTTCTCAAAGTAAGGGCTGCGTTGGAAGAGATATCAGGTCCCTTCCGCTCCTCATAAATGACCATGATTTTCACCACCACGAGGCTGATGGAGTTGCGGATGCTGGGGTGCTTGTACAGCTTGGCTGCCACTGAGAGCAGCGTCAGGAGATAGTGCTTCAGCCCACTGCCGTGGAACTCGGCCATGGACTGGTCGGCTACCAGCATGGTCTCCACGTAGCGGGGGCTGGACACGAACCTTTTCTTCCTTCTGCTTCCCGTCTCTGCGTTAAAAAAGGAGAGGGAGAGGGAAGGAAAGCGCAGGTGAGCACACCAAAACAAACGCCGTTGCGAGACACCACCTTAACGGATCCAAATCCCACTAATACTCAAGATTTGCATCACAGGGACCATACCCCAAGGCCCGCGCCCGTCTCCCACCCCCAGATTTCGGCAGTGCCGGCTGAATAACCCCTCCTCTTACTGCCACCGGGCAAAGAAGCGATACTCGCGCCACGGTGGGCGTACACCCCGCCGCCCCTCGGGGTGGGGACCAAGTGGAAGCACTGGCAGGGCCCCACCGCCAGTCCCCTCTGGGGCGGGGGCGCAGGGCGAGGCAGAGCCCCCCTCTCCTTTCTTCCCCTCCCCGCGGAGGGCGGCGCTGTGCCCCGACGGTACCTGCGTGCCCTGCGAGCTCCGACCCCGCCGCCTCCGTCTCCGTTCCCGTTCCCGTTCCCATCCCCTCCTCGGCTTCAGCCACGGCGCAGCGGGCAGCGGGGGCAGCGCGGCGCGCCCCGCGCAGGCGGAGGAGGTGGGCGCCGCGGCTGTGCGCGGTGCCGAGGGCCGGCTGGATGAGGTACTGGCGGCCCCGAAGGGAGAAGGCGCCGCGCATCCCCGCGCATAGGCTGAGGGCGGCGGCGGAGCTGGGGTCCCTGTTGACGGTGCCGGAATAGAAGCAGCGGGAGAGATCGTCCTCCGGCGGCGGCGGCGGCCCGCCCAGGTACTGCAGGGTGAAGTCCGGGGCCAGGAAGCTGCTGTCGGGCTCCAGCTCCAGCGTCAGCCGCTCCCCGAAGGCCTCCAGGCGGAAGCGCTCCCGGCCGCCGGCAGCGCCCAGGCGCCGCGGCACCACCAGCGCCTGCCGCTCCGCCCTGCACAGCCCCAGCAGCGCCGACAGCACCGGCACCAGCACCAGCACGGGCGCCGGCAGGCGCCTCGCGGTCCTCATTGCGGCCGCCGAGCTCTGGACGGGCAAGGCTTGCTGCTGCAGCCGCCGGCTTGACGGAGCCCTTTTTATTGCTTTATTTGGTTTTATAGATAGATGTATTTAGGATTTGTTGCTTTCAGGTTTTGGGGGGCTCTTTAGTTTCTTTCTACCGGTGAAGCAGTGGGAAGGGTCCCGCGGTCACTGCGGAGGCGGCTTCGGCATCCCCATGGCAGGAGCGCGGCAGAGGGGAGCGAGGGTCTGCGAGGGGAGCAGTCGGTCCGCTCCGTCCGTCTCTCGGTCCTCTTCCTCTCGCTGCCGTTTCTCCTTTCCGCCGCTTTCTCAGCTCTCCCCAGCAGTAGCGGGCGGGGAGTCAGCCTCTCTCCGGCGAGTCTCCGCTCTCCCCTCCGGCAGCCCCGGGACGGGCCCGCCGACACTTCCACTGCCCTGCGTGGCGGGGAGGAGGCGAGCTCCGAGAAGCCTCCCGTGCTTGCGGAGCAGAGCGTACAGCACCGCCAGCACTCCGCGCCCCTCCGCTGCGCTCCGGGCGCCTCCGCCGTGCGGGATGAGTGCAGCAGCAGCGGCCGCCGCCGCCCTTTATGGGGTTTGCCCGGGCCGCCCCCACCCCGGCGCGCCCCGCCGCCCCCCGCCGCGCCGCCCCTCTCCCGCGCCGCTGAGCTCACTGCGTGCGTAACGCGGCCGCGGGCGGCCCCCGCCTCCCGTGCCCCCCCGCCGCCCCCGACGGGGCGGGCCGGGGCGCGGCGGGCCGGGTAGAGCCAGGGGTCGGTCCTCGGCTGCCGGGTGGGGGGCGGCTGAGCTCTGCCCTGCCCCTACATCCGCCCCGCTGCGCTCCGCTTCGGGGCCTCCCGACGGCTGCGGCCTCCGAGTGTGCCCCGGCCCCCGACGGCTCGAGCCGGGGTCTGTGCGGGACAGGACGGGGGCGCACCCCCCCCGCAGCCCCCCCAACCTCGTCAACCCGCCCTCTGCTCAGCGGGGCGCACGCCCCTCACTTGAGCCATTGGATGGGCTTTGAACGGCCACCGGCCCACCTTTCCCCCGTAGGCTCCGAGCTGGGAAGCAGCAGGTGGACATACTGGAGCTCCTGAGTGGGGAGAAAGATCCGTGGTCGTATTCGTGGGCTTTCCGTTTCCCATTTTCCTTTTTCTCTTTTCCTTTTTCCTTCCCCCACCTTTCCTTTTACCTTCCCTTCCCTAATTTCTTTTTTCCTTTTAAGCAATTCTTGCCCTTTCACAGCCCTAATAGCTTTGGTCAGTCATGCACCTGTACTTCTGGGAAATGGTCCCTTTTAAATCATTTTAACAGAGACATTTACGTAGGTACAGCCAATATTATCCTTTGAAGCCATAACCAACCATAGTGGTATGACTAATCCACTTAATTCTTTATATGTAGCATGCATGTGATGTACTCAGTCCTTGTTGAGGTCTTTTTAGAGGATGGGGGCAAAGCAGAGCAGGAGGTTTAGAACTGGATGATCTTTAAAGTCCCTTCCAACCCAAACCATTCTGCTATTCTGTGATTCTGTGAAGTGGTGAGAAAATGGGTGAATGAAAACAGAAGCAGTAGCGTACCTGTTGGTGATAGCCCCTACCCTATGAATTTGCCAGGATGCTTTGGTGGCAGCTGACACTACGTTTTACGCAAGAGTAAAACTCAGAGGCTGAAACCAGAAGGAGTGGAATACATTATCCTTGTGAAGGAACAAAAAGTTCTACGTTTTTACATATCCACTGCTCTCTTCTGGTGGAGGCCACTAAATTTAGATCAAAGGGTTTTCTTCCTGATTTAAAGCTCCATGCCACTTGAACTTGGAGCTGCACTTCTATGTCAATTGCACAGTGTGATTGCCTGCTAACTCCTAATAATACATCTATTTCCCATGGTATTCTGTAAATGTTGAAGTTGTGAAGAAAAAACCATATGACAGGATGAGCCCTGTTTCACAGTTACTTATTCTGCAAAAGCAGCATTGTCCCATGTAGTGACGAGCAGAACCAGAACTGGGCCCCGAAGGTTTTCCTTGGCACACAGCACAACATACGAGGCTCTGAGCAGACCACTGGCTTGGGGAAGCTGCAGCTGTTGCCTGTCAATACATAAGGAGTGGAAATATCCATCCAGTTACAACTTGGACTTAATTTCTCAGTTGGGTTGGAGATGCCAATCTCTACCCTTATCTTCATATCCAACTAAGTCATGCTTTTGCTAGGATAGAAAACTGCCAATGGAGGCAGAGCTCATTCATGCAGTTAATTTTGTGTTGCACGTGATACATACCTAGCAGTTGTATGGGTTTTGAACACTTAACGGAGTTATGGGTTTAAAGGTACATGCATTTTGTCTATGAAATACAGAATTGAAAGTAAAGCGTTTTTATAATGTGTTTTTTAACTTATATTAATTCAAAGTAGATATGCTTGCAAAGCTACACATTAAAATGATGTGAACTCTCAGTCTGTCAGGGTGAGCAGTGTAATGCCTTGATCGGGAGGGGACTAGAGCCGGTCCACCTTGGTGTCTACCACGGGCAGGCCCACCCAGCTGCCGGTGACATTCTCTGGTAGTATTCTGGTGTTAATTTTTTACGTAAAATCTCCGATTTGAAAACGCCCTGACCACCTTAAAACAACTGATTTGGGTTTTCTTTTGGTGTGAAACGTCTTCGCCTTCTTCCACCAGGTGGCACTCGTCTATAAAAAATGTTCGTTGGAAAGCTTATCACGGCTCATCTCTCAGGTTTCGAGCTGCGCTCGGGTGGTTACATGTAAACACTGTTCTTAACAGTGACTAGGGAAAAACTTGTCCAGCACTTTATATGGTATCTAAGCAAGTGTTTTAGTAAAGATCTGGGCTGTTGCCTTGTTTTCCACTTGCTGCCAGATGTGCCAGCTGCTGTGCGCAGACAGGCACATCAATGCTTTGCTCTGCGTGAGCACGTCACCTTGTGAAAAAGCATTTAAGAAAGGTTTGCTGCCTGACAAATGTCCAGTGTCACCACACACCACTTGCATATTGTAAGCGCTGAAATTGCTCTCCGTGAGTAGACCCAGTGGGTTTTGCTGAATTATTCACAAGAAAGCATGTGTATTCATATTTACAATCCATAGCATATCTAATCCATATCAACTCCAATCCCATTTTGTGTAAATTAAAATTTGGAAAGTTGGCCGTACTGAACTTTTGCAGGATTTCTCTTAGCGAGATAAACCCTAGAAAAGACATACTTGTCTTTTTAATAAGTTCCTAGCTCTGCTTGGGGAAAAACTGTCAAGGGATACGCAAAT
>JBCJKH010045576.1:0-10425 GCA_039877255.1 Loriculus beryllinus | reverse complement strand
TGGTTTAAAAGACTGTTAAGATCCAACATGTGTATCTTACTTTCTGGTGGTAAAAGCATTCCTACTGAAGAATTTGTGTCACCATCTAAATTTCTTGCGAACAGCTGACCTAAATCCAAATTTTCATGGTGAAAACAACTGCCAGTGTCAAATATACAAGAAAAAAATCTCCCTGGAAAGAAGGGATCAAATAAAAGCAATCAGGCAAAACGAAACGTTGCATTATAGTATGTCTGTGAAAAGTGTTTCAGAAGTTAAATATAACCATAATGTTGGCTGCAAAGTCCCTCAGCAACTGGCAAGGAGCACATTCATGCATACCCTGAGCTCCACTGACATTTTGATATTTTTATCACAGTGCAATTTCAACAGATACCATGCTTTCTCCATGTACTTTGGACAGAGGATTTCACAAGTACTGCAAGAAGTGCTTCAGTTTCCATGAACATCCTCATAATGAAAACTCATTGCTGTACCTTTTAATAAGATTTTACCTTTGAGACATCTGTGTGATTGATGCAGGAGATAATTATCAGATGTGGCTCACACTGATTCCAAAGAGATTTCCATCTTGCTAGATAATGCTCTGCTTTTTGCTCTTCTGCTCTGCCTGGAGTGCTGGTCATTCTTTGTGACCATAGCCTATGGTCATAATGCAGCTACTCTTTTTCATAAAGGTACACACTTTTTATAAAAGTGTGAAGAAATTTGGACATAAACAACAAACATTTTTGATGGAGTTAAATTCCAAGCTGGGCTGTTCCCTCACCCTGGTTCTCGCACAGCCATGAAAACAATTGTGTTGGCTTAGCAGAGGCTGTGATGCATGGCAGCAAGTGGTGGAAATGGGCAGCTCAGCCTGGCAGGCAGGGGAAGAGCAGGAAACCCTCTGAGCTGGTGGTGTTGTCCTACCATTACTGAGTCTAGTAGCT
Organism: Loriculus beryllinus; assembly: GCA_039877255.1. Taxonomy (NCBI): domain Eukaryota; kingdom Metazoa; phylum Chordata; class Aves; order Psittaciformes; family Psittacidae; genus Loriculus; species Loriculus beryllinus. The sequence goes on along the minus strand of JBCJKH010045576.1, from coordinate 9,493 downwards.
CATTGCAATAATGCTTCCAGACCTAAACTGCCACATACACATCATATTGAACTTAACATGTATGAGGGTGTAGTAATATGAGGATCCATTTTACTAACCATTTTCTTCTCACATTCTCCCTATATGATTTTAATAGCCTCATTTACATGCTTCACCTTATCCATGTTTTTGTTTCATCCCCTCATACCCCACCCTTCCTCCCTGTTAAACTGAATAATCACAAGTTGGCAGTAAGTGTGTTTAACAAAGGGTAAAAACCATTAAGGAACGTGATTAACCACTCTCCACCCCCCAAACAATTTATATACATGTTTAGACTCATCTAATCCATGAAGTGCTAAAAGCTGGATTAGATAGGATTTCCTCTTGGTTTGCAGGGGTGAGGCTGGCCCTCTTGAACTGCACTTCTTGGGGCTCCTCTGTGTCTTGGTTTGTGTACTTGTTCTGAGAGGGTTCCTCTTTTCCTCCCTCTCCCTTTCCAAAAAGCCTCACATTTCTTATGTGTGTCTGAAGATGGCTGCTGCTGGATGAAGGGTGTTTGTTGTAGTATTCATGTGAAAACTTTCTTTTTTGCTTCTTGAATAACCATGACATCTAAGGAAGAAAGTTAGATGCTTTCTACATGTGGTTATGAATTCACATAAGAGGGGTTAGTGTATTGTCTGCTGTCTGTTATAGTCAAACATGTTGCTTGAGGTTACCTAAAAACACGGATTGAAGTACAGACTTGTATTCATTATCAGGTTCTCCATCACCTACGACAGAGATATACTAATTGCAATAACCAAGGTAGTGTTCAAAACATTAGATTGCCGTTTTTCCAATTTTTCTTTCAGCATGTGAAATGTTTTCACCTTGTGAAATGTTTGTCTGAACTTAACTATAATGAACAGGAATTCCCCAGATACCAGTCCTGGGCGTATTTGGTATCCTTCATAAAAGTTAGAGAGCTTGTATTTTAACATCTAAATGGTTTAGATCACCTTTGGTGGTACTAAATAACCCCCAACTTGTGACACATTGGTGTGTGACACACAGTTGACACATAGTTAAAGCCCCACTCAGTATAGCCAAGGGTATATTTTGCTGCATGAGCAGGCCAGAAGCCCTCCACCACCTCTAGAGAGGATGAAAGAGAAGGATTTCTATTGTTTCAAATACATGAGCCAGCTCTGTGGTCCTCAGTATGCTGAAGCACTGACCGTGCTACCTTTGCCTTCTGGTGAAATGACATCTTTCTGTCTCTCTGGTCTGATATCTGGATTGCTAAGAATAGAATATTTGTAGGCTGTGTGGGACCAGAATATGCTACTCTGTCAGCACTGACACAAAGGTAAATATTATGAGCAGTCTTAACCTTTTTAACATATATATTAGTACCTACTGTAATGCACCAGGTCATGGTTGGTGTTTGCCATCTTAAATCCTGCTTTGATTTTAAACAAGAGCTTATATTGGCTGGGCAGTCGCTGACTTCTGTGAGGCTTGCATCACAAATGGGAAACAGCATTTCTAGTCTCCTCAGCCTACTGCTGGGGTTCTTCCTCTGAAGTCTGAGGCTTCAAACCAACACGCAGCAGTAACTGTTTGAGAAATAAATGGGGAAACGCCTTTATTACTCAAAAAGCCCAGTGAAACTTTAGGGGGAGAAAGGGCACAGAACTGAGCAACAGTTACACATTTCTGCATAGAGTGTTTGAATATTAAGCCTCAGCAGTGTTTTCACTAATCTCTCACTACCTGCCAGCAGTTGTAATGGAGATCATCTGTTAGTTTTTATCTTTCTGCCTAGCTGGACTTGTATCACAAGTGGAGAAAGTGCTAGCCAGCCAAGTGTGAAATATTCTTGCTTGTATATCTTTTATCCAGAACTGATGGAAATAACATGTAAGCAAGTAAACCCGTCAGCAATAAGTACCTTAAGAGAGAGAACCTTAAAAGGCAGCTTTACTTAACAGCAAATTTGTGGATTTACATCAGGATCTTTATTTCGATGCTTTAATCTGGTCATTCATCAATTTGTTCCGCGACCTAAGCATACATTTCAGAAACACTACATGCGATTATAATGCAAAGTCATGGTTTTAAGTACAGTTCTATGTTTCTTTCTTCAACATTTTCCGTATACCAAAACAGGGTCAGATGTTTCTGTAGCTTTTGGGAGACCTAGCTGTGCTACCAGCTCCTTTTGAGATGAGGAGTTCATCACCAAAGCTTAGATCCATCAACAGCCATAAGTACGTAAAAATCAGTTACTGAATCTAGTAGCTGGGTCAACTCTGTTTTAATATATTGTTGGCCTTCAGGAGCCCTAATCAAGTGCCTCCTTCTAAACATTGTATTTTTTACTCCCTCACTGTGTTTATATGCTCTCAAATGAGCAACTCACAGTCATTAAGGACTATCTCCTTGAAAGCCTCTAGCAAGGATTATCCTTATTTAAGAGGTAGAAAGTTGAAGTACAAACAGATTCAGCATTTTATTAGCAGGAAGACAAAATACCTTTGTTACATCAATGCAATTCATAGGCAGTTGCAGAACCTCTAGCTCTGCCATAACTTGTTTCAGCTATTTCAGGACAGGGCTCATGATGTTGCTAAATCTGTTCTTGCTCCTTGATGGTTTTATCCACATTTTGAACAGGACCTCTTATTTTTTCCAGCTTTGAAAATCCCCTTGTTTTCTAATGTTAGGCTAGAAATTCAGGTTGCTTCTTTCCTTTTCTTTAATGGGGAGTGAAGGGTTATGGTAAGTCTATGGGAGTTCCTCTTTTTCCTCCTCAGATATTGTCTCTGCTCCAGTGTGGGACCTCTCCGTGGGCTGCCGTTCTCCAAAGCCAAGCTGCCTCAGCCCGGGTCCTTCACATAGGCTGCAGGGGATTGCTGCTTGGGTGTCTGAAGCACCTGCTTCCCTTCTCCCCTCCTGCCTTTGGTGCTCTCAGGGCTGTTTCTGACACTTGTCCCCTCACATCCAGGCAGGGTTTTGCCCTTCCTCCTCCAGGCTTTCCTTAGGCACTGCCATCAACATCATGTCTGCGGGGCTCAGCCGTGTGCTGAGGTGGGTCCGCTGGATCTGACTGAAACCGGCTGTGTCTGGTACAGGGCAGCCCTGGTCACTTCCCACAGACCCCTCTGCAGCCCCCTGACAGAGCCTGGGCACCTGTGCCATGTGCAGGTACTCTGATTGAAAGCGCTGCAGAAGGAGATGCAGAACGATACAATGTAGTTGTCACTTTCTAACCCATTGTCTTTTTGCCCACCTCACAGTGTCACTGTCGCCACTCCTCTTTGCCTTTTCCCTCTGACAAGTCCCTTTCTAGCCCAGGGCACCAGGGGCAGCGGCAGCAGGGAGGCAGACCCCCGCAGTGATATCATGTTTGCGGCTGTCGTGGAAATTAATATCCTCATCTTTTCTCATCTGCCTAATCACACTGAGATTCTCCCAAGCCATGAAAAAACCCTACTACCAGGCTTCCTGACCGGGATTGAAATGCTTGACAAAATAGATCAACCAACTTTTACTAGGCTTGGACTGAAGATACCACAGGTTTGACTGTCCCATGCTGGCAGTTCCTCTGCTGCTCTCTGGGGCCGGCAGGTGACGTGAGGAAGCCTCTGGCTGCCCTCTGCTTTCCTCCATGTGTATTCACCTGCTGCTTTCCTCCACCGGGGGCTGGATCAGGCTGGTAGATGTTAAGGAGAAGAGTGTTAGCATGGGGACACAGTGTGCCCCCATTTCTTTCCTGCTCCCTTCAATTTTTGGAAGTTTTTAAATTGCTGTCATAATTCCTTGCAGAGTCACACTTACTATCTCCCTAGCTGATCTGGAGCAGCTCATGTGAGCCACTTCTCTGGCACATAGCCCTGCTTGCACAACCACATACTAAGCCTATTAATACACTTTGCAATTCTGGCTGCAGCAATGCAACACGTAGCTCAATCACATAATGTTAACAAAGAGAACTGAGCAGACACGTAGGCCCCAATTCTGGAAATATTTATATTAAGTTGGTCTTGTAGCATTTTGCTAACCCCCGGAGTGTTTGCAGGACTGAAAACTTAATGAAATGTTGGCTAAAATATTCTGTTTACAAATCATATCAAGAGGAAGCATGTGCAATGTCTTGTACAAGAGGTGAAGCTTTTAAAACAATACACCCTTCCATCCATCCTCTGTGTCAGTTTATACCATAGACACTATAAGAGAGCACAGCAAGACATAAACAGACACTAGTAAGCTGGATTTGTGTTTTCACTCTTTTTACTGGTAAGTCTGATGGAAAAACGTCATCCCTGCTTAGGTTCAAACACCAAAAACCCAGTCAACAAAACTCTTAACTTCCATTCAGCATCGCTAAGTTTCTTCTCTTGGCTTTCCTACACAAAAGCTTGTGCAAACCCTTTGCTGCCATGCTGTAGACAGGCTCTTTGATTTCCAGTGGATATATACCTAAGCATATGAACACGTTTGCAAAAGATGCTTGTGACCCTTGTTGATGTGCCGCCTTCGCTCTGGCACTACTTCCTTTTTGCACTTGATGGCATATTATGTGTTATTTTTTTGGGTGACAAAGAACTAAAGTCAGGGAGCATGGGATGTTCATGGTGCCTTTTTGTGCAGTCTCATTTCCCCATGAGTGCTATTGGGAAGTCACAGCATATTTGACTGAATGGTTGAGATTTCCAGATGCATACTTTGAAGTTAAAAGCTATACTTAAGGCAAAAGTAGAGGTTTGGGTGTATGATTAAGGTCGATCAAGCTGAAAAATCACAGGTTTTGAAATGTCTCAAGTCTTCTAGGAATATGTGGGCCTAAGAAGAGAGGGAAGGGGTAAAGTAGGAATGGTGAAGCTTTTCCCGATATTATTGTATCTGCCAATTAATCTCAGTATTTTGACTCATTTACTTATTGTTGAGTTCTACCTTCTGTTGATTTAGAAGATTATAAGTTTAAAATAAAAAAATTAAAGTATATTTAAGTATGTGGTTAAAATATTGTGGGTAGAAAGATGCCTCACAGTTTCACAGGGAATGTTTGTTTTTTTTTTTGGTTTTTTTTTTTTTTTTAGCAGACGAATTAATTCTGTTTCTTGCACAAACTCAGCAGTCATTTCTGATCATTAGCTGGGCCTAACTGGAAGGCAGGCATCACGTACCCTTACCCATTGGCAATGCCCTCTCTTGTTGTGAAAGAGGCCTGAGTGCGATGCCTAGTTTGGCCGCCCAGTCTCTAGGATCCATGGGGAGTACAGCTGAGGCAACCCCAAATTCTTTGCGTTGCAGTCACGTCTGAGTGCCTCAGCTGCACACTGGAGCCTGGGCAGAGGGACATCTGCGTGCCCTTTGCGAAATGCAAGTGACTGAAGAGGTCCAAGAGTGTCCTCCAGCTGCTCATGGCCACTCCAGGCTATTTTGGGCTCGGTAGAGCTGCTGACTGATGTGATGTGGGTGCAGATGGACTGCTCTTCAGTGGTGAGTTGGCAGGAGCAGGGTGGTGCTGGGCTGGTCCAGGAGCAACCCGGGATGATCCCATGGGAGTTAATGAGGGTCATGGACTGGAGGACACTTTTGGGGCTTCTGAGGTTGACATCCTAAGGGGAAGCATAGCCTGGTTACGTATTATGTAGCTTCAAAGGCATTAGTGAAAGCAGATAGGGAAACCTCTTTGCCTGAGACCTCCAAAGTCCCATAGAAGGGCTCCCTCTGAGCCTGGACTTGTTCTTACATTTAGAAAGTAGAACAGTATGACTCCTAATTGTCCGTAAGGAAGAAAATCAGTGTTATTCTCTGCTGCTTCTCTCACCAACTCTTTCTTTCGTGATTGAAAATCTCACATAAATAACATTTGTGTACTGGGTGTAGTCTAAAAATCCTAGCTACAGTGCAAATATGCACAGCCGTCACATATAACACACCTTTTAAAACCAAGGCATCATCAGATATTTTAGCAAACAGAGAGGTAAAAACCCTCTACCTTATAAAACCATACATTTATATAATTCCAGTGAGGTGAACTGCACTGTCATTGCTTTATATGGTAAATCCATTTGCTAAAAAAGGCTACGTAAAGAAATTGCTAATAAGACAAAAAAGTGAATCCAAATTTAATTGAAGGGGCCCTGCCAGCTTTATTAATTTGGATTTCAAAGTTTTCCAAGAAGAATGTTCTTTTCTTACCTTTTCAAAAGAATTCAAACTGAAACCCAGTATTGGAAACAAGCTAGAAAACTGTAAACACTCAAGCTATGACATAAGATTAAAAGCTCAGAAACTGTCAGAAGTGACAACACTAACTCACACTGTTTGCTTCAGGAAGGCAGAAGCAAAAGTCAATTACAGTGAGGATGTCCGCTGCTAAAACTGCCAGCGTTTGTTGCTCTATGTTAATCTCTGTGGCCTCCAATCCCACAGTATTTTTCACATATCATCGGACAGCTGCGCTTGAACAGAGGCCCATTGAATTCATGTCATTTGAGCAACTCTTTTGCATTCGAGGGCTTTGATCTGTGTGGCTGTCTCTTCTTAGCTTCTGTCTACAGCAGTGTCCCGGCACACTTCCGCCACCTTCTTAATACAAAGCTATTCCTTTCGACTAGTGCAACTCTGCAAAGAGCTACGGAGATATATTGTGCATTATTTTAACTCCCATTAGGTCATTTGATTGTACAGTTATGATGTGGGAACTTACTGTGAGCAGTGTAGGTGGTGGTTGTTCCCAAGCCAGACATCTAACTACTAGTGCTAGTGAAAGAGACCAGATTATAGATGTTGGAAACTGCTTCATCCATAGCCTATGTGGCCTCTTATGGGTGCAGTAGGTGCACATGGGTAGACCTGCTTTCAAGGATGAGGAATGGAGACAAGGAGCACAATGGCAGTAAAATTGAACTTGATGAATTTCTAAACTTAATTACACATATTTGTTTCCTAACACAGCACAGAATGGGATATACCAATGAAGGAAGTACCTTCCATACTCATACACTCATAGAATGGTTTGGGTTGGAAGACACCTTTAAGATCATCTGGTTACAAAACCCCTGCCATGGGCAAGGGAAAATGTCCCTAAAATGCTACAGACCATGCATGCATAAACTCCCTGCTTGGGCTTATTTCAACTTCCAAACAAGCCTGTGACCAGTGTTTGATTATCCAAGAGTAGAATGCAAACCTTCTGACACCTCCAAAAAGCTTCCAAAAAGCACTTGGACTGGGAAGCAGTGCCTGGGGAACATTTCCACACAGAGATAAGTTTAATTGCAGACATCAGCATTTTGTTGGGGAGGCTGCCTTGTCCAAAATTTTGCTCTCTGTGCATATCTCATTTCAACCCTAACAGCTAGCGAAAAAGGATCAGCTGGTGCTCTAGACTCCAAGGCCAAATGCTGTAAATATATACAATAAATGCTGTTCCACACACTTTGGCTCTGTCTATGTTGTCTCTGGGATCAGAAGTTGGGGACCACAGTGTGAACCTTGACCTGCTCTTTGCGGGCCTACACTGCTGGCAAGGGAATATCCAAAGCCCAGCTACCTCCAAGCCCTGTACTCACCCTCTCACATGTGAAATTAGGCTTTGCTATGGGGAGTAGCTTGTTGCCCCAGGGTAGAATGGGATAAGGGTAGAAGAACCTCTCATCCTATTAAGGGAAAAGGAAACCCTGCTGAAAGCATTACCTGCTTCACCACACAGAATTTGTTCTTGCTTAAGATAAAGCCAATTGATCACCAGTTGACCTTCTCAAAGGGACATTGTCATCTAATCCTATTTCAAAACATCGGTGAAAATGGCAGGGGTTTATGGCTAGATTTGGTTATTAGTTATCATGTACCGGGTACCATGGGCATAATGTTTCATGTACACTTTTAATTCTATGGCATCAGTGTATGTGTTAAATTGGATTTTTGGATGCTTAGGGTTTTTTTTATCTTTTCTTAATTTTTAGGGCTTTGACATGTGATCTGTTTTGAGAACTAGTAAGGAATATGGAATAAAGACAGAATATAAACAATTAATGGCTTTACTGCTGCTCTTACTCTCTTATTTTAGGAGTCAGAAGAAAGAAATGTGGTGATACGGGGTGTGACCAGGATACACAGATAATCATCTTATAAAATAGCATGAACAGTGGCCAAAGTTAGAAAAAAGCCAGTGTTTCTAAATAGAAAAATATTTTGCTGCTGGGGATTTGGGGATTTGTGTGCTAAGAAAGTGCTAGGGGATTTCTTTATGCAGCATGGAAACACTTCCAGCAATTCATTCTTACATTGAGTTTCTTTGTCATCTGACTGCTGCCACTCAGTCTTCACTTAACTGTGGCTGTGGGGAGGGCTGGAAGCATTTTGATGCTGGGAGAAGAAATAAATCTCATAATTAAAGGTACATACCTTTTTAAACAATTTCCCCTGAAAACTAAAAAAAAAAAAATAAATAAAAAGAATATATGCAGGAGAGTTGAGCTATTCCATAGGTGTCTGCTGCCTACCAAGGGAATTTGCAGTTATCATGAACCGAGCAGGGTAAGCAGAGCGTGAAATCTGAATGATTTTACGAGGGTGCAAATATACTCCTGCCTCGTAGGAGTGCCCTAAAGGAGCTTGTAGAGACTGCACTATCTGTCCTGTGTCAAAGAGCTACTTTGGGGTGAGGCTCCTCTGACCTATTTTCCCTTCAGTTCTCAAAGTAGGTACAAATGAGGGTGCTACAATACTGGCACAGACAGGTTGGCCAGAGAGGTGGTAGATGCACCATCCCTGGAGCCATTCACAGCCAGACTAGATGTGGTTCTGGACAAGGTTTAGCTGAAGATGTCCCTGCTCATTGCAGGCGGTTTGAGCTTCAAAGGTCCCTTCCAACACAAACTATTCTATAACTCTATAAAGATGGCTACAGACACTTCCCATCCCCAGCAGCAAGCAAGTGGCCTAAGCATCTATTTTCTTAAACAGCTGTTGAGCATCAGTGTGTCTATATGGTGTCATTACAGCTGCTGTCACCAGTTGTATTTCTTACCTTCGGTTTACTGATTCTGCCAGGTTGGTGCCATTGTGGAAAATAGTGCCCCTGCTCCTGCACCCCGGACTAGCACAGCCCACAGCCTCCTTCATCGCAGCCCATTTGTTGTTTAGAAAGCTCATGTATGATAGAAAGCAAAACATTACAGAGAGATAAAATCAAGGATAAACACCCCACAAACTCTCATAGAAACAAGTTAGGGAACACATAACATGTGGCTTCCTAGCCACGTGAATGATGGCAATTGTATAATTTATTTAAGCTGTTCTGTAGTATTGGAACCACCCAAAAGATGGCACTAAACAACCTTCAGTCACACACATACACACGCATGAAATTTGCTAATAATACTCAGAGAAATGGTACACTAGCTGAATTCTGTAATTTTGTGTGCAAAAGGAGAAGTCAACTGGTATTTTGGAATGATATAAACAAGGACTTAGTTATGTCTTAAAACACAGAGCATGTTTTCAGGGC
>JBCJKH010045574.1:0-11631 GCA_039877255.1 Loriculus beryllinus | reverse complement strand
AGGAAAGGAAAGGAAAGGAAAGGAAAGGAAAGGAAAGGAAAGGAAAGGAAAGGAAAGGAAAGGAAAGGAAAGGAAAAAATAAAATCTATCAGAAAAAGGAAACCAGCTGAAAGAGAATGAGAATGAAGCAGCAGCCAGGTTAGCCAGATAGGTTGGGATCCCACCTGAGTATCTGGAATCTCCCCCCGCATACAAAACCACTCCCATTTATCCTTCTTTTCCCTTTCCTGTTTTCCCCTACGGTCACTTTGCCAACTCAGCATCATTTCTCGGTACAATTCAATTTTAACGACATTAGGATGCACCGGGTCCTGCTGCAGCGGGACGGGGTGTTTGCCGGGGCAGTCGGTAATTGCAGGTTTTGGGGAGAATCTGAGAGCCATCAAGTGCCATTTCCTTGGCTCGCTGGGGAAGTTTGTGGAAGTTATTTTTATTGATGTGCTCCTGGAAGATTGCTTTGGCAGCTGCAATTTCCGTGTGACACAGCCAGCCTCCCCTCCGAAAATCCCAAGGGAAGGGAAAAAAAGGGAAAAAGAGGGGCGGGGGGAGAGGGAAAGAGAGAAAGAAAAAATAATAAATAATGCAAAAAAAAAAAAAAAAAGAAGCCCTGACATTCATCCCCAGCTCCTGCCGCCGCTCAGTAACGTTTAGTTACAAAACTCAGCTGCAGTGCCAGCCTGTATCGGTCAATAGGAACCTTCCTCAAAATCTTGTCAGCCTGCAATGAGAAACAGATTTAATGGAGGCAACCACATACCTCCTGGTCCGCCAGCTGAAACTGAGACTATGCAAAAGAGGATAGGAATGCCAAATAAGCCACCGCATTCCCTTCCTAGCAACCAACTCTCACATTTATTGCCTTTTTTTCCTTGCCTGTTTTTGTTTCCCTTTCCTGCCCTCCCAGCCTCCCCGTGAAGAATTGGGCAGGATCTTCCTCACTTTCACAAGATGCTTTGGGGAGAGAGAAACAAGTTTTGCTCGGGAGTGTTGTTTGTGTCGGTTTGGCTGGTTTTGTTGGGTGGGGTTTGGGGGAAAGAGTCTGTGGGGGTTGGAGACGGCCAGTGTCGTTCTCCCTCCCCCGTCCCCTCCGCGGTCCCCGCCGGTCCTCTCCCCGGTCTCCCCGGCCCTCCCGGTCCCGGTTGTCCTTGCAGTGAGGGGACGCCAGGGGGCAAGAGGCGTTCACAAAGGCTGCCTCCACCTCTCTCTCCTCCATCCCTCCTTCCCTCCATATCTCCATACTTCCATCTCCCCTTCCTTCCATCCCTTCATCCCGCAGGGATGTCGGCATCTCAAACAACAAAACTCGTATTTCTTCTTAAAAACAAAAGGAAAAATACCCGCAGAGCAATATACATTTCCAATCCCCCCAACCTTATCTATGCGAGCACCTCTTGGGCACGGCAACGCGCTGCCTTGCAGCAGCACAACCAGGCGGAAACGATACGGAGAAGCCTTGTAAAGAATAGCATAGCTTATTTAAGCCAGCTATTAATCCTACTTACCTTGCTGCTATTTGGACCTAATCCTATTTCCTCCATGCATTATAAGGACAGTGAAACGACACACTTCTGTTCTCCTGGCAGAGGCTGGCCAGGAAGAACACATCACCAGTGCCTGGGCTGCTGCTGGAGCCGGAGGAGTGGGATGCACTCCATGGGCAGTGGCAGCCTCCAAAGGAAATCACTCAAGGGAAACTTCACCAGAGACAAAAAAAAACACATTCAGTTTCCTGACTACGGCTCTCCTCATGGAGTTATTTATTTTGACAGTTGCACATTCAATAAATGAAATATTCCATCAACTGACCTCCTTGCCAGCTCGTAGGATTCTTTCAGGAATCCCCTATTTTTATTTTAAATTTTATTGCTTAAATAAACTATGGGGAAGATATATTATTATCCCAGCTTTTCTTGGCAACTGGTGTATTACATGGCTTATGAATTTTGCAGACGGTGAACCCCAGTGTGGATGAAACGGACAGTACACACATATACGTGCCATTTCCTGGGCACATTAGACATTAGGGCAAAGTATCAATGATTTTTTCATCTTCTTCACATCTTTTCCTTTCACAGACTTTGTCTCAAATGCTGAGATTTGGGATGTGAAGTTAATGCCAGAGATTTTGCTGCAGAGACAGAAACCTCTTAAAATAATCAGATGGCAAAATACCAGGCTCACCCCCGAGAGCAGTGTTTGTAATGCTTCTGCCTGGCATTTTATTCTCTGCTTTATCTCCCCATATCACACAAATCCATACACTGCGTATCATTTCTCTTTGAAATGCCATGAACTTGCTGGTTTAAATCGAACCAGCTTTTCTTTCTTTCTTTCTCTCTTTCTTTCCCTTTCCTTCCTTCCTTCCTTCCTTCCTTCCTTCCTTCCTTCCTTCCTTCCTTCCTTCCTTCCTTCCTTCCTTCCTTCCTTCTTTCCCCTTTTTCTCTCTCTCTCTTTCTTTCTCTCTCTCTTTCTCTCCCTCTTACTGTTTTCTCTTTCTCTCTTACTGTCTTTCTCTCTCTTTCTTTCTCCCTTTTTTTTTAGCTGCAAAACAATGGAGATTGTCAAAGGGCCCCAGTTTGAGCTTTTCTGCATGTTCACGAAGCGTAAAGGCTTTATCGAGCAAACCAGCTCTGTCTGACCCCTGCCAGACAAAAGGCAACTTCCATTTTCCTGTGCAGGCAGAGGGGGACACAGAGGGGATGTACAGTAGGGCAGGGTGGGCCTGGGGTGCCCTAAAGCAGCGGTGGGATGCCTTGTCACCCAGCCAGGACCCTTGTGCTGCTGGTCCTGATCATTTTTCAGATGCTGCCGATGCACTCATTCTCATGCAGGTGGGGGACATCGTGCCAATGCAGCCAGGGGAGTGGCAGCCCTGCATGCTGGCACCTGCTGGGGGCTTGGCTGCAGCTTTTGGGTAATGCTGTGCTGCACTGAACAATGCTGCATCCAGCCCAGGCAATGCTACACCTACCCCAAGCAGTGCTGCACTCATCCAGGAAAATGCTACACCTACCCCAAGCAGGTTTGCAACTATTTCCATGGGCTTTTCTTACTGAATTTTGAATAAGACAGAGCTGTCTTGTTCTTCTGGAGCTACACACTACTGTGGTGTCTGGAAACAGTGGCCAAGCATTGATGGGAGAAACGGTCAGGGTGGTCAGAAAGGGTCAGAATGGTTTCCTGGGGAACAACATGGGCACGGGGACAAGTGGCAGATGAAGGGTTCTGTAGATGCCAGTGTCTGGATGTGAGCGTCAACATGAGCTTGGGTTCTGGGTTGCCCATATAGCCCTCTATTTAACCATCAGCTGCCGGTCCAAAAGAGCATTCATGATGTCACCACGTGGATGGCCCAGACACACCTCCAGGGGCACCGGTCCCTGTTAACCACCGCTACAGCTTGTGCATTTTGCTCACACGTAGAGCCTGACACGGAGGCACAGGACTAAATCCTGCCCAGCATGTCTGCAGCTTTGACAAAAGTCTGAGCAATGTTTCCTCCAGCTCCAGCAGCAGCCAGGCAGCAGATGAATTGTACTGATGAGAGCAGTGATCCTCATAAGCAGAGACATGTGTCTGAAGCACTGTGATGCTGAGAAGCACAAGCAGCTTGTTACTGCATCTGCTGGCTCAGATCCACTGTGTCACCTTCTCCTGTGTGGGGACGAGCACAGGGACACCCTTTGCTGGCACTTGGGGCTGAAAAAGGCTGCTCAGAGGTGGGTGGGAGAAACCCTCACTTCCCATGAGTTGTGCTTTGGTGAAGTCCATCCTATTTCTCCCTTGGGCTTGGTTATACGCAGAGAACCTCTAGCACTCTGCCCATCCCTATCCCACAGGCAGCACAGCAACACCAACAATGGCATGCAGGTGTATCATGTTCTCACAATGCCAAAACACCCGTTAATTTTCCTATCCTTTCCTATCATAAAATGTTCATTTCCAAGGAGGAAGCTGAGGCTATGCTCAGCTTTGGGCTTGTTGAGTTTTGGGTGGTGGGCACAGGCTGCTTGCCCCCACCAGCAGTATTTTTCATTACTGATTAAGGGAAGCTGGCATTCAGCTTTGCCGTCAGCAGAGATTTGTAAGCCTGATTATATTCCTAAGCATATGTTTGGAAATGAGAAGCAGCTCTCTGAAGTCAGTGGAATTGCTCTGATTGAAAATCTCAAGTTAAGAGGAGGGAAGCCTGGCTCCAGGTCTGAGCTCCCACTAGTCAGACCCACAGGCAGCAAGTAACAGCTTTGGGTTTTACCCCCTACCCGGGGGAAGAAGTTGAACAGAAACCAGAACAAACATCTTTGTCGTGAAAATCCCATAATATCACAGAAGTGTTTGTGCTGGCATTTTTTAAGTGCTTAAATGATGAACCACGTTACTTGGGTGTGCCTGGTACCTTTCCCAGGCTGTTCAACATGTTTTGGAAGACAATCCTAAGGGGAAAGGGAAGCTCATTGAACTCAGGGTGCACACATATTCCCACCAGCAGATGTTTGGTTTTGAGCAGTGGAGCAAGGCTGAGCAGCAGCAGAGAGGGGTTCACATCACATTACAAGGTTCCACTCTTCCAGTCATTGGGCTCAGCCATTGCAAAAGCAAATCTTTCTGAATAGGAGATGCACTTTCATTCCCAGAACCAAACATTTTCTGAAAGAACATCACTTAGTTTGTGACAACACCACTTCCCTGGAGCTAGTCGGATTTGCCTGCCATAAAACTGCCATAACAGAGCAATAACTCTGACCTGCAAAGCTGAAAGCAGTGGGAGATTTGAAAGACCAGAAAGACAACTGGGTCCTTTTGTTGCTCCCTATTAGCAGATGGACACCGTAAAACATTGCCCAACAAACTTAAAACACTGCACAACATTGCCCATAAAACGTTGCACAACTCTGCAGCAGTCACACATACAACCTCTGCATTCCCTGCCTCCACACACACCATCATTCAAAGCTTGACCACAAAAAACACTTGGAAAAATAACACTGAATGGCACCCATGCAGGTTTTCACATCAGAAGGGAGATGCTGCTCGAGCAGTGATGACTTGATACACCGCAGCTGAGACCAGCCACCCAGAGTAGCATCCATGCTGCCTGCTCCTGCAGCATCTGCCTCCTGCAGCATCTGCCTCCTGCAGCATCTGCCCTGGTTGCGGTCACCTGCAGGGCTGGGGGTGGACTCTTTGGTGGGCATCAAACCGCAGCCACGTGCCTGGAATTACTCCCACTTTACACCAGCATAGAGGATGGGAGAATCAGGCTGCCTTGTGTAACTGGGACAAGAGAAAATGCTATTTAAATTCTGCACCCCACCAGTGGATCTTGCAGCAGCCTAATTTCTGTATGAATAATGCCTTGGGCAAGGCTTGTGTGGCCCAGAAAAGGGAAAAAATAGCTTGAATTTCCTCTATCCTGCTTATCTGAAACCTCCTTCTAGAGGGCTGGTGAATCTTCCGAGGTTTGGACTGCTGGTGGTCAAATCAGGGCTGCGATGTTGGAGACAGCACCCAGCCATGGAGCACCGGCACCAGTGGAAGCGAGGAAGGTGTGGATACAGGGAGTCAAACACTTGTGCGATTAAGCCAGAGAGCAAACATAAAATAAAACTGAAAAAGAAAAAAAAAAAAAAAAAAAAAGAAAAGGAAAAATTAATTGAGTAACCTCAAATTACAAATCAATTTGAGGAAATCCCAATCTAGCTTCAGACACTCTGCGAGCAGCTAAAGCAAAATTCATTGAGCAGACAGCTCTAATTAGCACATGGGGCTGGCTCATGCTGACAAGCTCCACATGGTTTTTTACATATCGGATGTGCCTGGTCCTGAGCTGTGACACTCATCAATTTGACCCAAAATACATTGAAGGCAAAGTGTCACCACACTGAGACTGTTTGCGGGGGGAAGGAAGTCAAACTCCAAATTTCTTTGCTGCAACACCTCTGTGCTTCCCTGTTCCAGCCACCCCAGGCTGGTTTCTGACCTCATTCATGCCAGTGCGAATCTGCAATAACTTCATGTTAGCCACAGGGTTTATTACAAATTGTCCTTGTGTAAAGAGACCAAAATCAGGTTTATAAAGTTGGCTTCTTTTCCCTCATTCCCATGCAGAAAACCCTTCTGAAGCTGGAGTCAGTGGGACAACTTTCACCTCTTAACTTAAGGAAAATTGCTCTCAATTCACACCGATGGAAGCAAGGGGCAAACCTATTTCCTCCATAATAGCAGCATTGCTTTGGTGTTGCAGGATTTAGCCCTTCAGATTGAGTGAGGATTGAACTTTTGTTTTGGTGAGGAGCTCAAAAAAAAGATGAATACCAAGGACCCCACTGCAGCAAGTCATGTCCAGTGACTGGAGGAAGGGGATGAAAAGCTTTCTTTTCATCCCAAACCCTCTTTCAGCTTTAAAGAAAGATGTGACCTCATTCTTTTCCTGAAGCTGTAGAGATATGTGGCATTTTCCTTGTAGAGAAGTACATTTTTCCTTCGGGAAAGGCTGAAAGACTATTTGGGTAGCATATTATTTTAGGCATATTTTGCATTCCTGCTCTGCCTCGGAGAAAGAAGCTGCTTTCTCCCACTTCTGCAACACTCCTTTATTCCCTTGTACCAAACCATGTCTGATCAAGCAGATGGGACTAGATCCTTGGCTAATGCGAGCACAAGAATCCATAAGGCCTGATTTACACCTAGAGATTTACACCTACATCACGACTTTCTGAGTTTTTTTCTATAATATTCATCATAAACCCCATCCTTTTTCAAGCTTTTTATCCTTTTTTTAACCTGATGCCTTCCAGCAGAAGACATTTTCTGTTCTATTGTATCAGCTTGCCGATACCTGGAGCTCAAATCACATTTAGCTCTGTTTGCATAGTGCGTGGCAATGTACTGGAAAAATGTAGGTAATATTGACACAGTCTCATACTTCTTGGGCTGCACTGCTGTACAGAGAGCTTGAAACCTTCTCACTGTGTTGAAAACATCGTTGTAGTGGAGGTGGTTGTTGCTCTTTCTGATTGAAGTATTTAAATGAGGCAACAACTGTGGGGGAAAATAGTACTTTTCCCTAGATTAACTGGGGTAATTGCATACAGCAGGTAGACTTTGGGGTCTGCAGCTTTCATATCTGAAGGAAAGCATGCATCACACCTTGTCTACCTTTCCTTACCAGGTTGTGTATACCACTTCAGGTATAATAAGAGGTATTCCCCTACCTATAACTGCTGTCCCTAGGAAGTTCTGCCAAGATTACTACTGCAACTTGATTGTGAGCAGACAGCTGGGATGAATTCCCCAAGTGTGGACACAGGCAATGCAAATGTCACACCCAAGCCTGTCGCTCCGACTGCCCTTACAGCCATGGAGGGACGCGGGTGCTTTAGGAGGTGGGTGAAGCCCCTACCCAAAAACATCTCAGGAAGCTGACTCCTCAGAAATACTGTTTTCAGTCCAGCAACTGGGAACACTTCAGATGAGGGGCTCCCCTGCAAATATCCTGGCTGAAGGGGTGAGTTCCATCCCCAGTCTCCCTTCGCCCTTGTGAAGGGTTTGGGAAGACACTCAGGAGTCAGTGTACCCATCCTGTGGTTGCTCCTACAGCTCCCAGGGAAGCCACTTGCACTCAAATCTGCCCTTACAAGCCAGGTAAAGCTCAAGCAATTTCAGGATGGGGTTCAAGCCAACAGTGATGGCATATGGAGCCATCATTCACTTTTTCTTACCCAGGAAAAGTCATACCGGTTCCATAGAGAGCAGCCAGCTTTCTGTCGACCCCATATCTCTCAGAGGTACATGCTATTATTCCATTCCCCAAACACCGTTGCAATCATTTCTGCCTGGATTTATTTCATTTCAGTAATGTCTCTTGGGTTTAGTCTCTATTAAATCATTTGGACATTAGAAAGTGGGATTCACCCCACTTAACTGTAGCTCTCTCCCTTATATGTGTCTCCATGCGGGCTTGTCACCCTGGTGGAGAGGCACAGAGTCACTGAAGAGAAACAAGTCCTTTTGGTATCAACTCAGAGACCTATAGGGAAAGGAGCATCACTGCAAACTTCATGCTACTGAGAAGGCAGCCTGGAGCAACAGATTCCAGTGTATATGATTACATGTGATGAGGTTTATCCCACCTCAAGTATTTAACTTTCTGTTTTGGATATTTTATTCCTCTATAATTTTTTGGAGTGAGAATTGTAAAACCAAGTTAAGCAAGTGCATATAAATCCTGGAAACAGCTGTATGAAGTAGAGGAGACACTAAATTCAGGCTATTCCAGAAATTTTCTGTGCTATGCCTGGATATTCTACCCTACTGGCCTGCTTTGAGTTGAATTATGGGAGAACATTCCCAGCTTTCATTTCCTAAAAGCCATGATTTGGGGAGAACAATGCAAAAATAAATGATTGCCCTCAAATGTAAACAAGCAGGAATCAACCTTAGACATGGGAGTGCACAAACCCCTCTGCTACATTAACCTTGTGTCTGAAATGTGCTCATCAATGAGGCATGTTTTGGAAATAGGAAAGAATGAAGCCGGATGTTATTCCTTTTGGAAATAAGGGCAGAGGGGAGAGGATTTTACCTGTTTAGAAAAAAGAAGACCCTGACATTTCTGTATATATTGCAATGTCTTTTCCAAGAGGTCATGTTACTGGGTGGTCTGACTTGTATTCCCTGCTTTGGCATGTACTGCATTTGGCTCCAACAGCAACAGTGGAATTGCTGGGGGATGGGTCTTTTTTTTAAGATAATTTCTTTTTCAAATATTTTTGGAAGTGTAGCTTCTATTAAACTGGGTAATAATTAGATAGTGAAAATGCTCCTATCTAATGCTTAGATTATTACAAGTGCCTGAGGCAATTCTTCAAGGTTTATAACAGACATAGAAATCAATGTTTAATGTCAGAAGTGATCCTGGAAGGTGTTTATTGAGAGCTATTTTTTAATATAAAGTGTAAAGATTAGAAAAATGCTTTTATTCTTAGTTTTACTTCTAGTGGTTACTGAGGGAAAAGTGTGGTATCATCAGGGAAAAGTATTATCATAAAAGCTGGTGTCAAATCTTCTTTAAAGATTCTTGATCCAAAATACCGGTTAAAACCAGAGCAAGTCGGTATATTTAAAGTCAATATTCCCCTGCTTACTCTTATATTGCACTCATTCTTACAGCTGCTATAAACTTTCATCAGTGAAGCTTCATTACTTGAGCCCTGTGAGAATCTGGCCTTTCAAGAGAAGCTTTCTGCAGGTTTGGGCTTACATCCATTAAGAAATCTTGCTATACAACAACACAGTATGAACACTGTTTTCCTGCTACTAGAATACACTCAGGAGTTGAATAGACAGCAAAGCTGCTTCAGCAACCTCTGCCATCATTCACTTTCCTGTCCCACCTTTCAACCCTACTTTTCCACGCTTCACACTCCTCTTCCAAACTTCACTCTCTTCTTCATCATTTTGCTGTCTTCAGTCCTCTGCCCTCCCGTTCCACCCTTCCCTCTCCTCTTCCTCTCTTCACCCTCTGCTTCCATCCCTCTCCCTCCTCACCTGAAGCAGAGAAGGGGAACACTGGACAGGGCATAGGTCCATATCGACATGCTCCACACCATCTTACAGCCTTTTAGCCCCAACACTACAGCACACAGCACTTCTTCTCCCAGGCTACCTCTCTATGTGGTGTCCTTTGCAGCCCTATGATGTCTTCTGGGGAGCTGGGGGAGATAATGTAGCCTGCCCTCCCAGTCTTCTCTTTGACCATGATGTGCATATATGTACAGGCTCAGAGGACAGCATGACTTGGGGAAGGCAGTTCAAGAGCTGGTACACAGTCACTGTACTTCCCCATAGGCAGCTCCTCTGTACCCATACCACTACAGGCAATGCAAGCCTCCTTTGCCTATGGCCAAATCTTACATCCTTACGTCGGCAGTGTCTGAGGTTATGGAGATCGTGTCTGTCCTGATGCATGCCAGTCCATGCTTGTCACGCATCAGGACTGCTTAACTACACCTTTTTGTCTGCCTAAGGTTTTGGTAACTTGAAAACGAGCTATAAAAGTGAACAAGAGTATTACAGGATTAATTGGCATATCCTGTGGATATGACCGCAACTAATAATGGAGGCTGATGGGCACTAGTAGAAGTTGTATAAAATATCAAACCTACAATCAAAAAATCATACTGGTTCAACCCTTGAAACCCACTGTGTTTTAACAGGATCAGTCCAACTCACATCAGGGCAGTGAGAGCAGAGTGTGGCATGAGCTATTTATCCACCTCCCATTGTGATTCACAGCAAAATCTTAAATGCTGATGTCACTTTGTAGTTGGTTTTTTAAGCTCTCTACACTAAAATATCCCAACTTTCTGGTCTTCTGATAATCAATTATAAACACTTTTTTTTTTTGGTATAAAATCATAGGATCACAGAATGGTTTGGATTGGAAGGAACACTAGAGCTCATCCAGTTCCATCCCCCTGCCATGAGCAGGGACACCTTCCACTAGACTAGGTTGCTCCAAGCCCTGTCCAGCCTGACCTTGAACACTGCCAGGGATGGGGTAAACACAGCTTCTCTGGGCAACCTGTGCCAGCTCCTCACCACCCTCACAGGGAAGAATTTCTTCCCAATATCTAATTTAAATCTACCCTCTTCCAGGTTAAAGCCATTCTCCCTTGTCCTTATCTCTACATATCCTGCAATATTAGTGGGGAAAGTCTGAACACTGAATGTAATGTAATAATGAATTATTACAGAATAAAAGCTATATTTTCGCCTAAATTATGCCAGTGAGGTACTGAAACCAGTTTGTCTCTTGTGGTACTTTTGTCATAAATCCAACAGTCAATTAGAGCATTTTAAATCTTGCCTGGAGTAACTTCTTGATTTACAGATTTTCCTGCACAGCTGTGGAAAGCAGAATTGGGTTTAAAATTCTCCAGTGAGACTGTGAGAAAGTTCGTTTTTGTCAAATATGTCAACCTCCTTTTATGACAGAATTTGGATGCTCAACATCTTTGACAATCAGGCCATTCATTGTACCCGTAAGTGTGGAGTTAGATGTCCACTTGTGGACACCAGTGTGTCTGAAGAGCTGGTGTTATTGTTTGCTTCATAGCCAAATCCATCTGTTTCCAAAGTCTTTAGAAACAAAGACTGACAGATGGCTTCAGAATTTGGTGATCTCAAAAGCATCAAATGGGAATGGCAAGCAAGGATTACTATAAGAGGACAACCCAGGTTCTTCCTATTCAAGGGACCAGGGATGACATATTCCCCAGGCAGGCAGTGTTCTTCCCCTTGTCTTTGTGCAGAATCCTCCATGGATGGTTCCAGGAGGACTTTCTGGTGCTGCTGTTATGCTCATCAAGGGGAATGGTACCAGTTGGTAAAAAGCCATGTCATTGTCCTGATATTGTGCTCAGTTCCTACAAGTGTAACTTTTCTTCGTGCATTTCCAAGTTTGCTTGTCTACTAACCACAAGTAGCATTTCCCTTGAGCAGTTTGCCCTCACTTCTGAAGGACAAGAATCGGCAGTCAGTGAGGAGCAATATACTGAGGTCAGTAGACATCAAAGTTTGGTTCAGAATAGAGTACACCCGTGTTCTTTATCCCCCTGGTACAACATG
>JBCJKH010045573.1:9094-30610 GCA_039877255.1 Loriculus beryllinus | reverse complement strand
AGGAATGAAAGCCCATCTCTTCAAATTTCATTACAACTAAAAATTGAGGGTTTACTTATATATATATATATATATATATATATATATATATATTAACTAATAGTTAGCTGCGCACTTGTTTCTGGCTGTTAGAACATAAGTAGATTAAATAGGTCTCCAGTCTTGTCAAGGTGTTCACATTTGAAAACAAAAGTGATGTTTATCGTACCAGTTTTAGGCATATATGTAGAAATGATCTGATTTTACATTTGTTTGAATAAATAAGAACTGCTTTATTAACACTTTTTTTTTTTCTCTAATGTCTTCTCTTGTAGACTGCTTGCTTCTTGCTGAGAAAAAGTGTTTGCAATCGAATATCAAGGAAAATAAATTTGGCACTTGTACTTTAAAAATGGATGTAATGGATAACTCATCCGGTAATTCCTTCAATGATAGGCTGAAGCAACAAGACCTGAGAGACTTAAGGGAAAATGCAAGAGAGGGTCAGCCTGCTACATCATTAAAAAGCTTAGATATATCTAATACATGGAAAGAAGACATAACAAATTCTTTAAATAGTGAAATAACTTCAAATATAAAACGTAAAATTCTAGCTTCAGCATGCCTAATGGCAAGAAAGCATTCCAAATTGTTCCCTAAAGGCTGTTGCTCAGAGAAAGGCAAGGAAGATAAGTCCATGGGTGCTAATGTGAACAATGGAGGTTCTGTACCTCGGAGCCTGAAAGAACTTGCATGGTCTTCCCCCAAGAATAATGAACACTTGATTGATGCTCATCATGACACTACATTGGTGACAGACAGTAGTTTCAATAATACTTTGAGTCAGATCAACGTTGGCATAAATGGAGTCAGTAGTGATTGTTGTAATGAAGTATCAACTGATAAAAGGCTTGCTACAGACCAGCGGTCAGTAGCTGGCTGTAGAGAAGCACTTGGACCTCTGGGAGTAAACTGCTCAGAAAATTATAGTAGTGGATTAAAACAAGAGGAGAAAACAGATGTGGCTGTCTCTTCAGAAGTTACAGTCAACAATGAAAAGCCAAAGTCGACTGAAAACAGTGAAAGCCCTCAAGCAACTGATTTCACTAATGTGGCTGTAGAGATCGCTAAAGAATCCATAGATTACATAGATGACAGTTCTTTAAATGAAGTGATTTCTGAAGAAGATAAACAAGTAGCACCTGTGTATTCCAGAAAAAAGCCGATTGCAAACCTAAAGTATAAAGGGAAATCATCAGGAAGTCTTAGTGCATGCAGTTTGAATCTGGGCTTTGGTGGCTTTCAAACTGCTTCCAATAAGCAGATTAAGTTCTCTGAAGTCAGTATAGCAAAAGGCAGAATGCTGTTTAAAGATATTGAAAATGAATGCTTTGAAGCCTGTTCTATGGAAAGAGTCAGAAACTTTTCAAATCAAGATGAAAAGGAGAGTATGTTTTGCTCAGATTCAGAAAGCAACTTGGCCAGGAGTTCATCTGATTGTCTAGATTCACAGACAAATTTTCTTAAGCCCAGACATACAGAGTTTACTCCACACAAAATTGGCTTCTGTAAAAGCTTTCCTAGAAGCCCACAATCCTTGCAAGAAACACATCAAACCTTGACACCGAGCCAAGAAGCTGAAATTGCTGAACTTTCTAGTATCCTGGAAGAAACAGGTAGTCAGTTTGAATTTACACAGTTTAGAAAGCAAAGTAGTGTGATGCAAAGTCATGCCTTTCAACAGTTTGGAACTGTAGAAACATGTGGAAGAAAAAATGTGGAAAATAAGTTAGAAAAAAGAAAAGATGCTGGGTTTTGTAGCACTTTAAAAACTGAAAATCAGGTAAAAACTGATAAGTATTGTATGAAGCAGGAAGACACAAATGAAGACTCTGACGTCATGGAATACAAAAAAGAAAATGCAGTGGTTTTTCATAAAAATGATAAAAAGGGTACTTCTGCTAATTTAGACAGAAATGAGAGTAGACTATCTAATGAGAGCTTTCCAGTAGCTAAAGGGGACAGCTTTTCTCATTTTGTAGGCTTTAGTTCAGCTGCAGGAAAGAAAATAAATATTTCTAAGGCAGCTTTGAACAGATCTGTTGAGCTCTTCAGGGACTTGGATGATGATAACTATTTATTTAAATCTTCTAAAACTAGTACAAGATGTCACCATTTAAATAGTCATGTTTCTTCTAACTGTAATTTTGTCAGATATGTGGCAAAAGAAAATGAAGGAAAAATGGTTTGTGTTTCAGATTTCAAAACCATAGACGCTATTTCCCATCCAGCTTCTGTTTCCCACCATGCACAGAAAAAAAATGAGGAAAATATTAGTACACTGTTTGAGGAAAATGTGGAAAATCAGACAAAAAGATCAATAAAATACAATGAAAATGCTAGTTTCAGCAGTACTAATGCTATCATCAGCAGTGTATCGTTCATTAAAAACCATAACCAGAATCATGAATCTTCCAAACGATTTTTGAATCAAAGAGATCGCCAACTTGAAGATGGTTTACAAAAAGACTCAGTAGATGTAACATGTGTAGGAGATGCTATTACAGGTGCAGAAGAACAAAGTTTAAGTATAGTAAATGAAATTAAAAACCTGTCTCCTAATCAGAAAGGAGAAGACGGAAAGGAAAATGAATGTTTGTCACCAAAATGTCAAAGTCCAGCTGGTGGTGATAAATCCATTTCTGTTGCAGCTTTGGATCATTCTCTACACTTGATCAATGTGCAACCTGCAGAAATAGATGTAAATGTTCTGGACAACTCTCATAAGTTAAACGCAAATCATAAAACTATGGAAGAAGACACCACCCACGATAAGATCCTGTTAGAGAATGAAAGCAGAATAAAAGTAGGTTCTTACCATCATCAAATACCTGTTGATCAAGAGGTAGATTTTGAAAGAAATGAAGTGAACAGGAGTTATCTGACTGGATTTCAGACTGCTAGTGGCAAAAAAATAACAATTGCTGATGGGTTTTTAGCTAAAGCTGAGCAGTTTTTTGCAGAAAATGATGTAAGAAAGGAACATAATGACTATTTTGAAAACCCCATAAAAAAAAGGAAATGTGGTAAAAACTGTGTCAAAGACTGGGATTTAAGTATTGAAAACACTGTTCAATGTGACCCAGATAAACTTAATAAAAAGCTTGTTCCTGAAGAACCTGGAAATCAATTTAAGCAGGCAGTAGAGAGCAGTCCCATTAAACAGGCTGTGCTTCTTGGTACTGTTAAAGTAGATACTTCTTTTAAGCTGGGTGAAAGAAGTTTGCTAACTTCATATACATGTGAAAAAGCTGATGTCCATCCTGAAAAGTCAGAACTGGAATTGCTTCCTGAGCAGAAGGATGCTTTGAGTAGAGCTTGCTTGTCTGAAGATGAAAAACTGTTTGTAGAGGGAGAGATGGAATACTTGCCAAAAAAGAGGGATGATTCAGAAAAAATGCATGATTCTCCTGTGCATTCTGCTGCATCTCTGAATTTAATGCAGATATCAAATGACCTTGAAGATAATTCTGTGGCTGGAGATACAAAAGATACTTTATTTGCTGAGGATAGAAACAGTGTATCTGATCAATCCGTCCTCTTAACTTGGAAAAGTAGCTGCTGTCATTTGAACTGTGACAGTACAGAGTTTGACTTAGAACATTTAAATGAACTTTGTGCTGATACAAATGGCTTCATGAACACCACAGTTAATGCTTGTCAAAACCAGTCACTAGTCAGTCTTCCTGAAGATGAAACTAATTTAGCTGGTTTAAAAGAGACAGCACTTGGTGTTGAGAATCAGAGGGGTGATCTGAAACAAATTGTGTTTAGTACAGCAAAAGGTAAAGCAGTTCCTGTTTCAGGAAGTGCGTTAGCAAGAGTCAGAGAAATATTTCAAGACAACTACAGTGAATCTGTGAAATATGAGACTAACTTGAGAACCAATCAAACAAAAATTGCTGGAAATACATCTGCCATCATTCATGCTGAGTGCCCGAATTCCTCTAAGTTTTTAAATGATGCAGGAAGTGAAGAGATTAATTCGTCCACATCCCATTTTATTAAAGTAAATGCAAGTGCTAGTGAAAGTCATCACCAGGATATAAACACATCTGCAGATGCAAAGCCTGTTTCAAATTCTCAGATGCGAAGCTTTGAACACAATAGTAAGCTTTTAGGGCTCTTGTCTATTTCGGATAAGCAAATAAAGGAGTCAGATTCTTCTACAAGCAGTCATGGATTTTTCACTACAGCAAGTGGTAAGCCTGTACAACTATCAGAAGAGTCACTCAGGAAAGCCCGGCAGCTCTTTTCTGAAATGGAAGGGAATCAGTCATCTCATGTACGAGAAGCATTTTTAGTTGATGAAGGTGTTGAGAAGTCTGAAATGCACACTGAAGTAGTTCCTAGGAAAATGCAGGTAATGTTACCAAGAGGGGAAGAAATTGCCAGCCCTGAATTGATTTCAGGTCCTGCTTTTGGGTTCAGCACTGCAAGTGGAAAGCAGGTGAAAGTCTCCAAAAATGCCTATCAAAAAGCAAAGGCAATTTTAAAAGAATGTGATGACTTTCTGAGCAGTAGGCTTTGCGTTACAGATCAACTCAGTTCAATTAAAGAGAGTGGTCAACATGTAGAATCGGTAACTGATAAAGTGATCTCAGAATCCAAAATCGAAAAAAGCTGTAATGAAGACTTTGATGTAGAAAGCATCTACCTTGAGGAAATGAAGTCTTTTCCAGGCACTCACCATGTGGAAATGCCTGAGTATGTACCACATAGTAAGAAAAACAAGCAGTTAGCATTTAAAAATAACTTTCAGCAAGAGGAGACTAGAGCTTTTGGAAAAGATCAGCTGAATCTGGGCATGAAAATGGAGTCTGAAGCAGTTTCAGTCAGTGTTACTGCTAAAGCAGAAAGGAATATGAATCTTCTCCAAACTCCAAATAGTTACTTGGAAATGGAGGCTGTAGAAAGTGCAAGAGCTTTTATGGAAGACGATCTTTCCAGTTCTGGAGCACAAATTAATGCTGCACAGTCCTTCAGTGGCCGACTGGATAAAAACTTTCAAAGTAAGACCTTTGGGAAGAGGCACTTTGAAGAAGAAAACTCACTTGGTATGTCTTTGTCTTATATATTTATATATTTATTTATTTTATTTAGTGTGAGGTGTCCCTGCCCATGGCAGGGGGTTAGAACTAGGTGATCTTCAGGTCCTTTCCAGCCCTAACTATTCTATGATTCTATATATTCAACTCCATATTTCTGCACAGTGGGTTGTTTGAGGGTGGTTTTTAAATGTCACATTTATTTTTAGGTCATACAGAAGTTGAAGTTCTTTCTCTAGTGTCAATGACAAAAATTATTCTTGTTGCAGGCAGAGTTCATTCACTTGCTGAAGCTCATCCACTCTTTAGAGCCTTAAATGCACAGTGCAAGCTGAATTTGTGATTAGTATTTGAAGGTGTGCAGGTTTTGCTGGTTTATCACAAAGTAATGGAAGAAAACTGCTACTCCTTTTATCTCTGAACAGACTTCCTTTTTTTCTCTCTACACAAATCTAGTTGTTTTTCATTGCAAAATAAGCAGCAGTATTTCCATTGTCACCTTTTTGTGCCTTGTAGGTAAGGAAATGGTTTCACTTGTATCACGATTGCCAATCTGATATGAAAAATAGTTGTTGATCTAAAAGCACAGTTTACCATCTTAAAGTGATCTGTCTCAGGGCTGAAGTGTTGGTACTTAATGCTTGCACAGTCACCCAGACCTGTTCAGAGACCTGGGCTGGCTGCAGACTCTTTATGGAATCGTAGATTGCACCAGAGTTGATGCCCAGCTACACCAGTTCAGGTATGAAGGTTGGGCAGGTCAGTGTGCCAAAGGGGGCAGGCGTGGAAAGGCAGATAGGTCTCTCTCAGCCCAAGTTGTAACAGCTGTGTCACAGTTGAACCATATCCTTAGTTATAGCTTCTGTAAAAGCAGGGGGGGTGGAACTAGATGATCTTAAGGTCCTTTCCAACCCTAACTATTCTGTAATTCTATGTGTTACACAATTTTTTAGAATTCTGGATGGACTCTAAGTACTTAAAGTATAAAAAAGATGCAAGTGAACTGTGCTGCTGGAGTTCACTGCAGTGCACTTTGAGACAGACTGTCCTGAGTAGATTTGATAACTTAAGGCTCACAAATTTTGATTTGGATGGAGCAGACTTACTGACCACAAAAGATCCTGCAGGGGACTTCATTATATGAAGTCTTGAAATCATTTTTAGTAACACATACACAGTCATTCTGTACAGAAGAAGCTTTTGCGTGTTACAGTGAAGTAGCTCAGTGTTCAAAAAGGCTGTTTAATAGAGACAAGATCTGAAAACTTGCTAGTCCTGTTTGCTCGGAGTTCTTTAATGTTTTATTTAGCAATTATACTTAAGTTATACAGTATTGGTAGAAAATTGAACTTAAAAGGAGCATCACTTTTAACAAAATCTGTGGTTTTATTCTAGGAGAACCTCCAATTAAAAGACAGCTACTGCTTGAGTTTAACAAAACACGGAATTCCCCCAGATCTTTGAAAGCTTCAAAAAGCACCCCTGATGGTAACTTTAGTCTTCCTGTGTTCTAAGCAGTAATCTGATACTGGTTGTTGTCCTTAGAATTCTTCAATTTACAGTAAACTTATGTGTAATAAGATTGCTTAACTACTGCTTTTATCAGTATAGTCATGGAAATCCAGGGAAGCTGCTATTGTGATATTTCTGCTAAATTGAAAATCACATCATTAATGGTATGCCTTCTAGTGTAGAATGTAAATATATTACAGTATACTACTTCCACGAGAATTCTGGTTTACGGCTCAGTAGGAGTTTATCCAGTTTCTCTCAAATCTATTCTAAATTTCACAAATTCCAGTCTCAGAAGGCAGAATGTTTTATTAATCTGTAATTACTGTCAAAAACTGTATCTACTGTTACAGATGCTTTTAATATTTTAAGCAAGTAATATGGAGGCTTTTGAAATCGAGTGAAATCAAGGTTTTAAAGTTTGAGTTGATGCTTTATGTGAAACTAGTTAGTGATTAGGATATTTGTATAATATGATTTTGGCTACGGGCTTTGGTTATGGGATATGCTGGGTTCTTTAAGGAGCTTGCTCTTTCTAATGCTCTGCATGCTCTCACCTAGAATTCAGTAGCAGGATTCATCAAATATATTGGTTAATGCTGTTCTAAATCTGTTCTAAACATAAACCCCATGATCTAAAGTTTTAAATGGAATTAGTGTCTACCAGAGAATAATTTTATACTCTTCATATATAAATATTATCTTACTCTGCAACAGGATTGTTTATTCTTTGGTACAACAACTGAAAACAATTCTGATCTCCAGTACAGTCTTGACTCTGACTTCTAGAACATGTGACATCTTGTATCTATGACTTCTCATGTGAAACTTCCTCCTTGCAGCCCAAGGATGTAGCACAAATGAGTTTAAATTCCAGGCAGACGTGATTTAGTTATGTTGATAATTGCAAGGTAAATATGCCCTTCAATGATGGAAGGAGGATTTTGTAAAAATGGGCACAAAATCTGTTGTAACTTTAAAAAAAAAAGAGAGTTGCTAGAAGAATTGTAAATTGAATGGTAGCCTGCCTGGAATTAAATAAATGATAAACATTTCCTTTTTGTGAGCCTAAAAACATCTTTCAGGCTCACAAATAGTAATTGTGGAGAGTTCAGCATTGAGGTCACTTATTCTTTATATCTGTCTGCAACAAGTGAAGATGTTTTATACAGAGATTTTATTGGTGGGGGTGGAGAAGGACAAAGCAGTAGAATTATGTATTTATAACATTAATATAAAAAATATTTTCTGTAAATATCCATGTAATGTGCCATTTCAGACTTTTTTTCCAATTATCTTACAGGCATTTTCAAAGACAGAAGAAAATTTATATACCATGTTCCTTTAAAACCCATAACTTGTCAGCCTTTTGGGTGAGAAATTTATAATATATTTTGCAGTTCTTCTAATGCGGCTTCTTAAACTTGGAAGCCCTCATATCCTTTTAAAAATATATGGCAATAATTTGCTACCCAACTTTATAAAACACTTATAATCTTACTTCAAACTAAACAAGTTACCATTACACATTGCTGCAGTCAACCAGTGAGATGCTAAAGAAGTTTTACACTTGTATTTCTCTTTTCTCAATAGATAGAAATTAAGTATTTGGTTTTTAAATTGCCAGAGACTGATATTTTGTCATTCTATTGATGTAGTGTTGAATGTTATATTACTAAATTAAGACTATAAAAATCCTAACAAATAGTTTTGTCAGGAAGCTAAAACCTGTATATTTAAATGTTTTCATCTTTGTAGGGCTACAAAAGAACGACAGGAAGTCAAGAATCCTACCCTTACACTGCCAGATCAAGACTTTAAAGGATTCAGATCTAAACCTGCCATTTTTCAGCACTGTGCAATAAGGCAGTCTTCAAATGGTACTTCAGGGGTTTCTACTCCATGTAAGGCCTCAACAAAAGAAAGTGAAGAAGCAGGAAGATTGTACAAATCCGGCAAAACTGCTAAAACTTTTATTCCACCCTTCAAAACCAAGCTGACATTTTCGACAGGTGAACAGCACAGTAGCAAAAGGTGTGACTCACCAATCAGCAAAGATATGACTAAAGAGATGGAATTAAATCAGATGACAACTGAACACAATATTGCTGAACCTCAAGACCACCAGTCCTGCATCCAGCATACAGCAGACACTGACCTAGAAAATGGCAATTTAGGTATTTTTTCAGATTTTGATCACTTAACTATTATGAATACTGACCATCAGAATTGAACCTTTAAGGGGTTTTCATATTTGGTCAGGCTTTTTTTATTAAGTAAAAAGAAGCTTCTCTTTCAGCTTTTTTATTTGTGGGGGGGGAGCTGGTGGTGGGGATTCAGGAAAATTAGGAAGTAATTACTTTCCTAGTATTTTATATTGCACTCCTAATAAATCATATGCAGCTCTTTTCCAAAGTTAATTAAAAACATGACAAATTTGCTTTCACACAATGCTTTAGAAACAAACTGTCCTATGCCTCTTTTGATACTTGATTTTTTTAGTGTGACTGTGTATCTTTATATGTACTGTAAAAAAAGGGTTTGCTGGTTTAATAATTTTTTTTTTTCTTTTCAGATCTGGTCAAGATGATGACAAATCTTCGTTGTGCCAGAGATTTGCAGGAAATGAGAATTAAAAAGAAATATAGGCAACATATTGGCTCCCAGCCAGGCAGTCTTTATGTTATTAAAACATCTGCAAGAAACAGAATCTCTCTGAAAACTGCAGTAGAAGAGAAATCTCCTAGTTTTTATTCTACTGAAGAGGTATATTGGTATCTTTTTACTATGTGTCTTTCCTGGAATTTGAGACAAGCAAACAAACACTGCATAGCTTTTAAACAGACGCATTCTTCAGTTTTGAGATGAGTGTTTACAGTAACTGTTAGACCAGTTGCTACAGCATTTAAGCAGCTTTGCATATCCACAGTTTTAAAGACTTTTCCAAATAATAAAGGCCATAAATATGTCTCTGTAGTGTTATAATCAAAAGAGAAGCATCAAACAAGGAAAACAATCTACCAATGATAGTTGCTATTGACTTTTAACCTGTATGAAGAGATTTTTTTGAGATAAAGTTGAAATTTAGGCTTAGCTAGGTCTATATCCAAAGACTTTTGCTTTTGGTACAGTGAAAGTACAAAACCTGTTGAATGTTTTTAAACACTTATGAAGGACATTGTGATGTTGTTCTGCTAAAATAGTTGCTGGGAATTCCTGCATTCTACTCAGATTACATATGAAACTACATTTTTTATCTGAATTTATAACATTAGCTATTCAGCTGAATTCTTACTTTTTTGTCAGTATTTTGTCTTTTTTAATCTAATTTTTTGCAGCTTTACACATATGGTGTTTCAAAACATTGCATACAAGTTAACAGCACAAATGCAGAATCATTCCAATTTCTCATCAAAGACTTCTTCAGTAAGGAGCATATATTAGCTGGAAATGGGATGCAGCTTGCTGATGGAGGATGGCTAATACCTACAGACGAGGGAAAAGCTGGAAAAAAGGAGTTTTACAGGTACTGCTACTTAGGAACTCAAGACAGGTGTGCTCTTTGTTAATTGTCCCCTAGAATAAAATCCAACAGGGTGATCTTTTAAGGCCTCTGAATACTTTTACTGGGCATTTTTAATACGTCTCTGTTAGTGTAAGTAAAGATATTGTAGGATTGTAAATTTACTGTGTAGACTAATGTTGGAGATCTTCGCTGACCATTAAAGGAAGCATACAAAGTCAATTTTAGAAAATTTCTGGGAATTCTCCAACAGTGTAAATAGTCCAATTAAATAAAATATTACTATTTTCTGTTAATTCAGGACTTTACCATTGCACATGCATGCTGCCAAAGCTTATGAGAGCAAAACTGCAGTATTCAAACAATAACCAGGTCAGGTTATGGAATGTAACCTTCCTCTTTTCACTGTAATAAATATTCCTTTATTAATGTAGCCTATGTAAATACACTGAATATAATGCCAGGAAAAATAGGCAAGTGAAAACTTAAGTGTGTTTCAGATTAATTTGTTAACAATTTATCTGCAGAGCTCTCTGTGACACTCCTGGTGTGGATCCCAAGCTAATAACAGAGGCCTGGGTTTACAATCACTATAGGTGGATTGTATGGAAATTGGCAGCCATGGAAGTCTCTTTTCCACATGAATTTGCTAACAGATGTTTGACGCCAGAAACGGTGCTGTTGCAGTTGAAATATAGGTATGTGTATAGCAGTGTATTTGGTGTTACAATCTGTGATACTCTGTGCTTTCCAGATCATAATATTATAAAGTAAGCACCTTTACCTTGTATTTACTGTTCTATCAGAATGTTTGTATTGTTAAACTTATGCATAGCAGTATTAAAAGTGTTATTTTCAAAAATCTACAGAACATTTGCTTCTTTACAGTGGTACTTAATCATGTCAATTGATTAAGCTATAGTTTGCTGCAGTTGTTTTTAAGGAAAACCAATGTGATGGATTTTGTTTGCTTTAACAAAGCATCATGAATTCTTTTTTGTAGGTATGATTTAGAAGTTGATAAAAGTAAACGATCAGCAATCAAAAAAATAACAGAAAGAGATGATGCAGCAGGTAAAACACTTGTACTGTGTATCTCTAAAATCGTATCGCTAAACACCGTTGTATCTCCTAGCGGTAGCAATAAGAATGTGGAAAGTAAAAAAGCAGCAGCAATAATTGAAGTTACCGATGGCTGGTATGGGATTAGAGCTCTTCTGGATCCACCTCTCAAAGCTTTCTTACATAGAAGAAGGCTGGCTGTTGGTCAGAAGATCATAGTGCATGGAGCTGAACTTGTTGGCTCTCAGAATGGATGTACACCACTGGAAGCCCCAGATTCTCTTATGTTAAAGGTAAAACAAAATATTAGTTCAGCTTGACTGGATGTGACCAAGAGATGTGATAGATGCTGTGTAATTGAGCCATGTTTTATAAACAGAAAAAGTTTTCTCAGGACTTTGTAAGTGCATGGAGTTTTCTTGAAGTTTAACAACCAGATTTGTAAGACATGACACCAGGTAGCTGACACTACTCAGTAGGATAGAAAGACAAGTTTCAAATATTAAATTCTGCCAAGTTTTTCTGTGTGTTTTGAAAGATCCTGCTCCTTTATTTGGCAATATGGAAACTGGGGGAAGAATGGGGGAAAAGAAACAGGTCATGAGAGGGTGAGCTTGGGCAGGGTGTCTTTAACTTGTTTAAGGATGATTAAAGCACTGGGTGAAGTTTCAGCATAAAACTTTTGCTCCTCTGGTATAAAACAGTAGCTTGTTTCATAGATGCTCATTTCCTACAGAATTTTAATTCATCAAATTTTTTGGTTCGTGTTTAAAATGTATTCTTCAATGTGATATGTTCAGGTGCAAAATATGAGATATTCTTAATGAGGTCAGTGTGAAAATAGTCTTCCCTCTAGTTATAATAAGTTGGATATCTTTTTGATCTACTGGTAATAGTTTTTCAACATTTGACTTACTCAGATTTCGGCGAACAGCACTCGTTGTGCACGATGGCATGCAAAGCTAGGATTTCACTCGGATCCCAGGCCTTTCCCTTTGCCTTTGTCATCACTTTACAGTGAGGGTGGTGCAGTGGGATGTATTGATGTAGTTGTTCAAAGAACTTACCCTATTCAGGTATGCTCTTTTATTAATCTAACAGGTTTTATGAGGTAAAAATCATGCTAATTAATTGCTATATTATTCCTCAAATCAGCCATTGTATGGAGAGCTAAAAAATTTGAAAGAAGATGCCGTTACGTGTAAAATAAACAGGAGTGGTTCCTGCTCTGTGTGTGTATTCACTATTTCAGGACTGGAGCATCCTGCTGTAAGAAGAATTTGAGTTTGTGGTCAGAATCTCTGGTTGGCTTTGCTTTCAGCTTCAAAAAACCAGAAATAATTGAACTTTAGTTCTGTATTCTAAAAAGCACAGTGCTTGTTTTAAAGGAGAAAAAAAATACTGACAATTTCAACACCATAGTAGAAGTAACACCCAATTTTTTTCTATCAATATGCATATCCTTGTAAAATGTTAGATATTTATAACCATTAGTAAGGTTACTTTTTCTTATAT
The DNA here is from genome assembly GCA_039877255.1 of Loriculus beryllinus. Taxonomy (NCBI): domain Eukaryota; kingdom Metazoa; phylum Chordata; class Aves; order Psittaciformes; family Psittacidae; genus Loriculus; species Loriculus beryllinus. The sequence goes on along the minus strand of JBCJKH010045573.1, from coordinate 17,911 downwards.
GTAGGTGACTATTGTGTAAGATCTATAACTTAAAAATGTTACTGAAAATACAGCATCATTATGGTGTAAAATAGAATTAAGACCTTTTAAATACCACTTGATATGCAGACATTTTCAGTATGGTCAAACTTCACTCTATCTACTTGCTTTTATGACAATGCCACCTACAAAAAGAAACATTTTTTTCAATTAGTAATCAGTCCTCTTAATGTTAACAGTTTAATCAGGATACAACTTTTAGTTTTTGTTAACTTTTCTCAGGACATGTTAAACTTGGCATTTACACATAAGGGTTTTTTTATGGTTTTCTTTCTGCAGTGTTGTATTAACTGTTGACTTATGTAGAATGAATTCTGCAAAGGTAACAGCAATACTTGGTTTGGATCATTACATAATCATAAATAAATGTCATTAATGGAGGAAATTGCATCACTTACTATGTGAACTGCCTGACAGGTAGAAAGGGGACTAATCTGTAACCACATCAACAGTAAATAGCTTCCAGGCTGGGGAGAAAAGTGGTGCTTTGTATCTCTTTATATCAAAGATTCATGTGCTGACGTTTTGTTTGTTTGGGCTTTTTTGAACACTGAGACTTGCTCAAACATAACAAAACAGTAGGAAGACGTGGGCTGGCTGGCTGCTTTTACTCAAGAGTCAAGAAGTGTAGGAATCACAGTGACCCTAATTAAAGGTGTCAAACTGTGAATACTGCAGGAAATGTATGGCATGCAGGGCCTATTTCAGCAATTCACTTCTTCCAAAGGATTAGTCCTTCAGCCCTTTCTCATTCTGCTCTCACTATATTCTCATGTTGCTTCTCTATGCTAAACCTGGAGCTCACCTAATCCTGTTGCTTAGCTGATTAAATTCACTAAACCAGGAGCAGCTGAGTCATAGTAATAATACAAAAAAACCAACCAACCAAAACTAGCCAATGCTCATCGCAGGGAGCATTGGACTGGATGGCCTTTGAAGGTCCCTTCCAACCCAAAGTATTCTATGATTCTATAAAAAAAATAAAAAAGCCCACAACGAACTGCTGTTTTTTGAATTAACAAACTGAATGTGGTCTGATGATATCCAATATGTGCTAAAGCAAGTACAAAGGAGAAGATAGGACTGTGCAACAAAGAGAAAGGTAAGGGATCACTTTCAGCAGCACTGACCTCTTTGTTTGGCTTACCTATTCCTTCAAATTAGACAAGGTTGTGAACAAGACTGGAGTCCTGTGGAACCATTTCAGGCACAAAAAGTTTAAGATTATCTTGAGAAGAACATCATAGTTCTTTTGCAGCATATAACCTAGTGTGTTAAAACAGACAGTACAGTTGATGTGGAAACACAAATTGGGTAGGGGGTAGAATGTAGTTCTGGTGTATTTTTAAGCATTGAGTTTGATGGTTCATATTTTAATATATGTGTCAGTGGGATCCAGCTATCTTCTAAATTACATCATTCATACCTATTAGTATAAGCTTTGGTTTCTTCAGCTGTTGAGTCACGCAGTTTTGATTACTCATTCTGTCTGTGTATCTTTAAAGTGAAGATTTACTAACTAATGCTGTGGGGTTTTGCCTTCTACCTATTACACTGAAAGAACTTATGACCTGTTGCCTGTTCATTTTTTAAAAGCATTTTTATTTAACAGTGAATATTAGAAGGAAGCTAAATGAAGTTAAAAATTTTGGAAGTCTGGGTTTGATTTTTTTTGTTTGTTTGTTTTTTGAATCTTCTTATTTCAGTGGATGGAAAAGACACCAGCTGGTTCGTATGTATTTCGTAACAGCCGAGCTGAAGAAAGGGAAGCTGTCAAGCATGCAGAGGGTCAACAAAAGAAACTGGAAGCTCTTTTTGCAAAAATCGAAGCAGAATATGAAAAGCACGAAGGTAAAGTTGTCATTATTTCAGAACATGTATCAAGAACACAAAAACTTCGGTGTTTACAGAAGAGTTTAAAGAAACTGGCAAAACTTATGTGGTGATAGAGAAGCAGAGATGGGGTGCTAGGTTGGTTTGTTGTTGTTGGGTTTATGTTGGGTTGTTTTCTGTTTTTTAATTCCTACGTATCAAGACCTTTCAGTACGAAACAGTTATATACTCATTTGCTTGGCTTCTCAGTTCTCTGGAAAGCTGTTCCTGAATGTGTTGGTAGCCAGGCTCCTAAAAATTACCACTGAGATGATGCTTAAGGAAGTGCTACAAAATTATAGAACTGTTAATTCCATTCTCTTCAAAGACCTGACACCATAATATTTCACCCAGAGGTGGATGCTGCTTAGGATGTATCTCAGTAGACCTGAACACTCAAGGCTGAGCATCTTGCCTCACAAACATTGTGGGACTGTGAAGATACTGAGGTCAGTGGAACCACTAAAAGGGACAGGAACCCTGGTGACACAGAACATGGAGAAGGCTGAGGTACCAAATGCCTTTTTCATCTCAGCCTTAACAAGCAATGTCAGCCTTCAGCAATCCTAGGCCCTAGAAACCAGGGCAAAGTCTGAAGCAAGAGCAACATACGCTTGGTGAAAGAGGATCAAGTTAGAGAATGCTTACCTAAACTGGAAATATGTAAGTTTGTTGGTGATGGGATGAACCCACAAGTGCTGAAGGAGCTACCTAATGTCTTTGTGAGCCTGCTCTGATCATGGTGATTGGTAGAGGTGCCTGAGGACTGGAGGAAGGCAAATGTGTCTCCTGTCTTCAAAAAGGACAGGAAGAAGGACCCAGAGAACTAACTACAAGCCAGCCAGGCTTACCTTGATACCCAAGAGGGTGATGGAACAACTAATCATGGAAGCCATTTCCAGGCACATAAAGGACAATAACATGATAGGGAGTAATCAGCACAGATTCACCAAGGGGATGCCATGTTTAACGAACCTGACAACCTTCTCTGATGAAATGACTGGCTTGGGTAGATAAAAGGCAAGAGCAGTGCATATTGTCTACCTTGACTTTAGTAAGGCTTTTGACAATGCCGTCCTTACAATCCTTATAGAGATGCTGATGACACAGCTGGATGAGCAGTCAGGTGGGTTGAAGACTGGCTGAATGGTTGGGCCTAGAGGATGGTGATCAGTGGCATAAAGTCTGTTTGGAGGCCAGTAACTAGCTGTGTACTCCACGGATCAATGCTTGGTCCAGTCCTGTTTTACCATCTTCATTAATGATCTGGGCAGAGTGTTCTCTCAGCAGGTTTGTCATGATACAAAATTAGGACTGATACAATAGAGGATTGTGCTGCCATCCAGAGGGACCTCAATAGGCTGGAGAAATGGGCTGACAAGAGCATTGTGAAGTTCAGCATTGTGAAGTGCAGATCTTGCACCTTGGGAGGAACAATCCCATGCACTAGTACATGCTTGGGACCACCCAGCTGAAAGCAGCTTTCTGGAAAAGGTCCTGGGGAGTCCTGGTGACAAGTTGAAGAGTGTTGCTAGAAGGTCTAAGGAGGTGATCCTTCCCTTCCGTTTAGCATTGGTAAGGCTGCATGTGAAGTGCTGTGTCCAGTTCTGAGCTCCCTAACACAAGAAAAATGTGGACATGTTTGGAAAGAGCCAAAGGGCCATGAAGGTGCTGCAGGGGTTAGAGTATCTGACATAAGAGGAAATGTTGAGAGAGATGCTTCTGTTCAGCCTCAAGAAGAGAAGGCTCAGAGACATCTGATCTGTGACATAAATACCTGAAGGGAGAGTGCTGAAGATGGAGTCAGGCTTTCCCAGTGTTGCCTAGCAGCAGGACCAGAGGCAATGCGTGTAAACTGAAACAGGAGGTTCCCTGTGGACATCAGGAAGCCCTTTTTCACTGTAGGGTTACTAACAGTGTTGCCTGCAGAGGCTGTGAAATCTTCATTCTTGGAGATATGCAAAAGCTTGCTGGACATGGTCTTGGGCAGTGTGTTGTATGTGACCCTACTTGAGCAGGAGGGTTGGCCAAGATGACATCCAGAGTTCCCTTCCAACTTCAGCCATTTTTCTGATTCCATAATGGGATGACACTGTGCCAGTGATTTCTAGCAGTAGTTTCAGGTCTGCTGTTGCTGTAAGTGCTGCCACTTGGCTGCTGATTGCTACAGCTTCATGAAACTCACTGCTGCAACAGAAAGTGTTTGCTTCCTCTTAGGTTTGACTCAGCTAAACTGGAATGAGGAAGGAAGGGTATTAGGATTCTTGCCACACCTATTATGGATTCCAACTGTCTTGATAATCTGGTCTGTGTTTTTGGGAGGAGTTTTTATTGGTTTTGGTTCAGTGGAGTTCTGTGGGTGGCGTGTTAATTTTTTTTGTTGCTGTTGATTTGGTTTCTTGTTGGTTTTCTATCCAGAAACAGAAGGGATTCCATCACTAACAGTAACCTGTGCAGTTCAAATTTCATATGGTCATATCTACAACCCAGATAACTGCTCACTTTCCATAAGTCTTTCTCACACCAAGAAGTTCTCTAACTGCTTTCTTGGCATAGAGTCCCTCATAAGTAACAATGCTAGATCTTGGTATCTTTGAGGCTTTTCTGCTGTATGAGAGGAACAGGAAGTGACAGACATACAGAAAATATGGTCAACTATTGATGAAATTTCATAGCAGCCCCTCAAGTCTACCACCCTCTCCTAAGTGCAGACACTGATACTGGCTTCCCCAAAGTTTGTATAAATATTCTGATCTGTGGTGTATTTGAATGAATGAGGGGTTTTTTTTTCTGTTTGCATTTTTTGAATATATATACACACATGTATCAGTTCCTGTATAGAAGTGGTTTGTGTTTGTATTCTGACAAGACCTATGTACTGCCATGATTCTTGCATAATTATTTCTTCTTTCACTTTCAAAGTGTATTGGTTGCATGCAACATAATGGTGCTTTTTCAACAGAGAGGACTAGCAGAACACTGAGATCACGCATAGTCACAAGACAGCAAATCCGTAATTTGCAGGATGGTGCAGAACTTTATGAAGCAATTCAGAATGCGTCTGATCCTGGTTATATGGAGGTACCTGTAGATCCTACTGAGCTAATTTGGAAATGCTAGTGGCATGATTTACAATATCATACCTAACAGCTAAAATCAACCATTAAAATACTATTTATTTTTGCTGCCTTTTGAGATTTTCTACAGCATGCCTACTGCTAAATAAATTAAGATTAAAAAAATGAATTAAAATAGATTAATAATGTATTGGATTATAAAACAGAATGCTATTTTCTCTTGACATAAAAATCCAGGATATAGCACAATTAAAAGTTAGTTACTTGTAATTTTATTTCTTTGTCTTCTAAATATGAAAACTAAATGCATCTCCTAAGTCTGGACTTTCACATGCATATTCTTGCATGCTGCTCACTGAAGTGTTCGATTGTATTGTCATTGTTCTCCTCATTCCCTGTTCCAGTTCAATCACAACTTCCAAGTGCTTATCCTTTGTTAATGAAGGTGCGGGTGATTAGTGCCTGCCAGTTGGTAAAAATGAAATACATACCTTGTCTTTTACAAGTCAGGATCCTTGACTATCATAAGGCCAAATGATCTGTGACTTTGTCTGATACAATGTTAACAATGTCTATGGTGCTGGATGTAAAGGCATCTGGATCTTGAAGACTTGGTCAGAAAGGTAACACTCCTGATGCATTTTTAGCGTAGGTCGCTATTAGCTCAGAGATAGCAGCCTACTGAGAGCTGCAGCTCTTCTTTTCTCCTGACAGAATGTTTTTCTATTCTGTCTTCTTTCTTATGAAACAGAAAATCATGCCAGTTATATTAAATATTCACCTTAGTTATGTGCTCTTAAGCAGGCTTCTCACTGAGTGTCACATGAGCAGTGTGTTATGTAATCCTGCAACAGCAGAGCACTAGCTGAGTAGAAGTCAAAACTGGTAACTCCTGTTGTGTTAACTTACCTTATGTCAAGTCCTAGTAGTGTATTTATTGAACAGTAAATTGCTTGTAACAGACAAACAGGCTATCTAAAAATCTTGGCAGGATTTTTTAATTAATAAAAGATACTAAATACATTTTTCTCTTGGTTATAGGGTTATCTCAGTGAAGACCAGCTAAAAGCTTTGAATGCGTACAGGCAGTTAATGAGTGATAAAAAGAAAACTCAGATACAAGAAGAATTCAAGAAGGCTTTGGAGTCAGCAGCACAGGAAGAAAATGGTTGCTCCAAAAGAGATGTGTCTACTGTATGGAAATTATGTGTGGTAGACTACAGCAAACAAGAAAAACATAAAGGTTAGTGCTTGGAAAATTATAAATAACTTTTTTCTAAACATGGTAACTGGCTAACATAGATAGATTTGAAGAGTTCTAGCATATGTGTTAATACAACACACAACAGTTTTATTCGGGTTTTGGTTTAGGGCTTTTAGTTGGGAAGGAGTGTTGTGGATTTATTTTGATTAAAAGCTTTCAAATCAGCATTGCATAGCTAATACATCTGAATCTGATATTATCAGGGGTGATGCTGAGTATCTGGCGTCCACTGCTAGATGTTTATTCATTGCTAAAGGAAGGCAGTCGGTACAGAATCTACCATCTGTCAACATCACAGTCCAAATCAAGATCAGACTCGACTAATATACAGTTAACGGCAACAAAGAAAACTCAGTATCTACAACTATCAGTAAGTGGTTTAAATGCATAAAGATGTATCAGTAAAATGTATCAGCCTTATAAAGTGTCTTGTGTAAATACTTTAAAATGTTGTGTTTCTTCAGGTATCACAGGAGGTGCTGGCACAGATTTTCTTTCCAAGGCAGGCTCTAAACTTCACCAGTTTGTCAGATCCTTCTTTTCAGCCACCATGTGCTGAGGTTGATTTAGTCGGAGTTGTCATTTCTATTAGCAAAACAGGTATGCTTTGGATCACATTCATGTCCTCCCGTTGAATAAGTACTTAATTTTTTATTTCAAAAGTCAAAATGATTTTGGTGTGTACCTGCATCTCAGGCCTGTGAAAACCTGCTAATACAGCTCATCACTGCTATATGCTGGCAGATAACTCTGTTTTCCTAAAGAAAAACTGTCCTCACTTGTTAGCTCAGGAAGAATTTAGTAAGGGAGGATCTAAGCTCAAGAGAGGGTTTTTTTTTCATTCCATAAATTCTGTAAGTTCTCACATCTGTGTTCAGCATCTGCAGAAGTAGTGTCCTGCACGTGAGCTCTCTCTTTTGTGTTCAGTGTCTTGGAATGCAGGCACTGGAGCTCATGGGTAGGGACAGGTGCATACTCTTCTATACTCTTCCAAATGAAAAGCACAACAAATTGTTTTTTAAACACTATAACAGACTTTGAGTTGTTTTCTGTAATTGGTAAGGAGAAAGTGTAGAATATGAATGAAGCAAGAAACATCTGTTACCATGCAAATAGGCTGTCATATTACGTTTATCAGTTCTCTTTCAAGATATGAGTGACTTTTTTGCAGTTACAAATAGCAGTAATCAACCTTTACTTGCAGATTTAAAGGTTTAATTCAGACTTTTTTCTTGCTTTAAGGTTTCACTACTATGGTGTACTTGTCTGATGAAAGCTATAATTTAGTAGCAGTCAAGATCTGGACAGATCTCAGACACTTTGCTATTGAAGATATAGTTGTCCGCTGTGCATTCATTTCTGCAAGCAACCTTCAGTGGCAGTCAGAATTCAGATCAGAAATTCCTGTGCTGTTGGCTGGAGATCTTTCTGTATTCTCAAGCAGTCCAAAGGAAAGCTATCTTCTAGAGAAGGTTAATGGACTGAGAAGTACAATAGAGGTAAATCTGTATATTTTTAGTTTAACTTTAGCTACTGCTGTGTTACATTTTTCACCAAAAATTCCATTAGTACTAAGAAATCTTTAAAACAAGTATTGTACACAATGTTGATTTTGAAAGTGGGAATTTGATGCTGGGAGACAGAGTAGGATGTTAATGCACTTTTCCTGCACATTCCTGACTCAACGTATTCACCTATTGAATGTCTCTTGGTTTTGTTTTAATTTGGTTGTTTTTTTAATTCAGCTTAACCTACACTGTCTTTAGCATGTGCCACGGAATCTTCTCTGGCTAGCAAAAACTATTGTACCTATCAGTAGGGAATCTGTCATGGACAGTTTGGCTGTAGCCTTTTAAAAGTTGGAATTTACTGCCTTGCTCAGTGAATATATTCGATATTGAATTGTTGATTTAATTTATTATTTCAGTTTAGCTGTGCTAAATAGCATGTCCTGGTCATGCGTTCCCACTTCTTCTTGAAAAATAAGTTCAAATACAAAAGGATTTTTTTCTTGTTAACAGTAAATGGAGGCTATGATACTTCCCTCCACAGAAAGTGCAGCAGTCTTAAAAGTTGCTGGTTTGATATAAAATAAACTTCTAGTGGGATTATGATGAGAAAACAAAGTCCTGAGTACTTTGTGAGCGTACAGTACTTACACAATTTGAAAGCAACTATTCATTGTAAACTGTTTTCTCCTTTATAGAATGTGGCCTCCTTTTGCTCTGATGCAGAAAGTAAATTAATGAATCTGCTACAAAGAAATCTCTTGCTCACACCCAGTTTAACTAAAAGATGTGGCTTGGAATTCCCCTCTCCTTTCTGCAACTCAAGTCTTTATGCAGAGGATAAAAGTTTGGTAAGCTTCTGGTAATTAATACTGTGTTTATACAGACAGTACATACAGTAAGGATATAAGCAAGTTTTACACTCATAGCTGTGGGGAATGGTCTCACTTCTCAGTCTGCTCCATACATTCTCTTCAGGGCAATGCAAGATGATTAGCTTTCTCTGTGCTTATTATGCCCCAGGAGGAACTGTAGGTTATTCTTCCTCCAGGTGATA